>MDKI01173337.1:0-55878 GCA_005239505.1 Nicotiana paniculata
AATCGAATAATGTCACTTTAATTGGAAAAACTCCCTCTCTACCCTTTATTAATACGGGCGGGGGTAGTCGGAAAAAGGAGGTGTGACAGGTCAGATTTCTCAAAAACCTTCAAATTTCTATCTTGAGCCAAATGACTTCAAAATGACCTACGGACATCCAAATTCACTTCTGATCGTGCTCCCAACTCCAGAATCACCATACGTAGCTATTCCCAAGCTCGGAATCCTAAACGGACATCAATAACACTGAAATGCCTTAACGCCCAAATTTATGAAATTCTTCTAAAATGTTATCTTCCATAATATACGCCAAAACGCTCCCGGATTATCCAAAACCCGATCCGGACATACGCCCAAGTCCGAAATCATCATACAAACCTGTAGGAACCTTCAAATCCTGATTCGGAGGTCGTTTACTCAAAATTCCAATCTTAGTTGATTCTTCCAACTTAAGGCTTCCAAATTGAGAATTTTCTTCCCAAATGAACTCTAAACTTCCCGAAATTCAATTCCGACCACGCCACGGGTCATAATACCTGAAACGAAGCTGCTTATGGTCTCAAACTGTTGAACGACGCGCTAGAACTCAAAACGACTGGTCGGATCGTTATAATATATATATATATATATATATATATATATATATATATATATATATATATATATATATATATATATATATATATATATATATATATATATATATATATATATATATATTTTAAAAGCACGAAGGCCCTTAGTAAAATGTCCTTCGCCCTTTTTACCCTTTTAAAATAGAGTTCATACTGGACAAAATAGTCATTCAATTTTTTCACTAGTCTTTATACATAGTCATTTATTATTTATTAGAAATTCAAAATCAACTAAATATTACGTATTATTTTTCCTTATTTAAACTATGTAATATACCATATCTGCAAAGGAAAAGTAAGAATAAATAACACTGGAAAATCACATTTTTAGGGTTTAGAGTCTTTTTGTTTGTTATCAGATCCATTCGAAACAAATCTTAAAGCCTCACAAAGAAAAACTATGCGGCTACCTTTTTTTTTTTGAAGACTATAAGCCATAGGTCATTGCCCGAGATGCTTAACATTGCATCAATATTTCCTAAAGCAGCTAGCTTGTTACAAACATCAAGAGACATATTGCGAACTATTACTTCACCATTCATGTCCCTTAGCATACTTGACTTGACAAAAATAGGAGGTTTATGATAGCAAACTAGGTTGTTCATAATAGGCTGCTTTGATCCTTCTTTTGCCAAAATGTGAGTTGTTGCATTGCCTTCCCTGCAACTATGCATGAGGGTTGCTTGTCCCAGCTTGTTCATTAGCCATCTGCAGTCAAAAATAATATTGTTGTAAGTTATGTGTCCTTTGTCAAGATAGTGTATAACATTAGTGGAATCAGTTTCCACTTCTATTGGAGTAAGATTATTTATGGATGCGTAGCTCAGCCCTTGATGTAGAGCTAGTAGTTCAGCGTGTAGTGATGAATCTACATGTACTGATTTCATGAATCCGTGGATCCATATAGAATTTGCGTTCCTGATCAATCCTCCGATACCTGAGAAAACACTAGTACTTCTAAAAGCACCATCAGTGTTAAGTTTGTACCAACCTGTTGGGGGAGCATGCCAAGAAACATTAGTTGAAACAGTCCTAGTAATATTGGTTGTTTTTTCAGAATAGAGCCGATATTCTATGGCATGATTAATTACTAAGGAGGTTTTGAGGGGTAGGTTTGTATTATTAATGTTGTTATTATTCCTAGTAATCCAAAGATTCCACATTATGAAAGGAAAAAGGTCTTCCCATTTGATGATGTTGGGAAGCAGATTTGGGCAACTATGGATTGGGGGTTCTAAGTTTTAAGAGTGATAAGCCAGTGCTCGTTGGTGTTGGAGATGGATACTGCAGGAGTAGGGGTGTTTAATAGGGTGAACCAGGATTTTTTTGCCGTATCACAGTGAAGAAACATATGTTCGATGCTCTCTTCTTCTTTGCAACAGCAAGTACAGGTTGGGTCGATATTTATGCCAATGGAGTTTAAGTATTTCATGGTAGGAATTTTGTCGTGGTAACAGAGCCATAGGAAGAATTTTATTTTATTAATGCAGTTAAGGGACCAAACCCATTCAAAGTTTTCCCTGTTGGGTTAGTGGAAGGATCATTGAGGAGGTTGTAACAAGATTTAGTGGAGAAGATTCCATTGGTAGTTCGACTCCAATAGATTTTATCATGGAGATTGCTTTGAAGGATTATGATGGAATTAATCTTGTTGACTATAGAGGTGGGGATGTCAAAGGGTATTTTATCAAGGTCCCAAGAGTTATTTAGGTAGATATCCTTTGGAGTAAGGAGGAGATCACCTTCATTTAAAGGTCCTATAAGGATTTGATGAAAAGGTGGGCAGTTAGGAATCCAACTATAGTTCCAAATGTCTATGTTGGAGTTGGGGCCAATAGACCAGGCTATTCCTTTTGCACAAATAGCCCATCCAATTTTGGGACTTTTCTAAATGAAGGATGGGTGTTTAGGCTTTTTGTTGATATATTTATTAATAAGCATATTTGCCCACGGGGAAGTTGGGTTATTTAAAAATCTCCAAGCTAGACTTGTAAGGAGAGTTTTGTTCTTAGCACGGGCTTGCTTAATACACAATCCCCTTATTGGTTTGTCACAGGTAATAGTGTTCCAATTTAAGAGGTATAGTTTTTTTTTAGTGTCAGTCGTTCCCCAAATGAAGTTTCTAATGATTATATCAATAAGAACAGCGATTTTTCTAGGTAACAAGGTGATTTGCATGAAGTAATTAGGAATGCTAGCTAAGGTAGATTTAGCGAGGTTGGTGCGCCCAGCAATATTTAAAAAATTTGTTTTCCAGCTGGCTAGATTAGATCGTAATGTATCTAAAATGAAGTAGAAGTCCCTATTTTTGGGATGGTGGTTGTGAATAGGGAATCCTAGATATTTTCCAAATGTTGTGGTGCTTTTGATGGCTAGGTAAATTAAGGTAAAAGAAATATCTTTTTTGGAGCAGTTAGTAGAGAAGTATACCCTAGATTTTGTATAGTTGATTTTTTGGCCCGAGAGATCGCAGAAATTAGTGAGACAGTTAAGGCTAGTGGAACAATTTCGCCTAGTGAATTTACCCGTTAGAGTTAAGTCATCTGCAAAAAAAAAGATGGGAGATAAAAAGACCATGAGGGGTTATCTTAATGGGGTCCCAAAGGTGGGTATCGACTAAGTTATCAATGCAACATGAGAGCATTCCCATGCAGAGAATGAATATATAGGGAGACATGGGATCCCCCTGGCGGATTCCTCTACTGGGGAAAAAATAATTTATTTTCTTCCCATTAATTAGGATAGAAATTTGGTTAGTGGTGATACAAGACATAATGAGTGTGGTAATAATAGGAGAAAATTTAAAGTAATGAAGCGTTTGATAAACAAAAGACCATTTGATTCCTTCAAAAACCTTTTCAAGGTCAATCTTAATGACCATGTTGCCAATCTTACCTGTTTTTTTATTGATAGAGTGAATAACCTCTTGGATAATGGTAGCATTATCACTTGCCCTGCGGTTTTTCATGAAGCTAGCTTGATAAGGGCTAATGAGGGTTGATAGGAAGGGTCTTATTCGATTGGCAATTATCTTGAT
Organism: Nicotiana paniculata; assembly: GCA_005239505.1. Taxonomy (NCBI): domain Eukaryota; kingdom Viridiplantae; phylum Streptophyta; class Magnoliopsida; order Solanales; family Solanaceae; genus Nicotiana; species Nicotiana paniculata. Next base: position 3,673 of record MDKI01173337.1, read on the forward strand.
AATGATTTTATAGATGGTATTGCAAAGTCCTATAGGCCGGAAGTTATTAAGATTATTGGCATTAGGGAATTTTGGAATGAGACAGATATAAGTATTATTTAGGGGGTGTGTGATACAGAAATCTTTAAAAACCTTATGGCAACAAGAAATTACTGAGGGTCCAACTAAATGCCAGTATTTTTGAAAAAAGAATGGATGTAGACCATGCGGTCCAGGGGCTTTGAATGTTTTGAATGAATAGAGTGCATTTGTGATTTCAATATTTAGTAGAGGTTTATCTAATAAGTAAAGTTCAAGGTTGGAGAAATTGGTGGGGTTAGTCTTGATGAGTTTCCAGTTTGTGGAAGTCATAGAGGTAGTGAAAAGATTTTGGAAAAAAGAGGTAGTATGCTTAAAGATAGCTTCTGGATTGTCGAAACAATTCCCATGATCGTCTTTAAAAAAGACTATTTGGTTTTGACATTTTCAGTTTGAGGCGCTGATGTGGAAGAATTTAGTGTTGGCATCACCGTCATTTATCCAAGCAACCCTAGATCTAATTTTCCAGTAATCCTCTTCCACTTTTAAAATGCCATTACAATCCATTTTGAGGTTTTCTTCTAAGTTCTGAAGAAAGGTGCTAGTGTGATAGTGGCTAGATGTTTCGATACCACTTAATCTATCTAGAATAGTCCTTTTTATTTTTGAGAATGTCTCCAAAAGTAGCATTCTTCCATTCCAATATGTTCTTTTGGAAGTTACGTGAGGCAATAATTAAGTTATTTGACCAACTGGAGTTGATAACGTTAATGAAGTCGGGGTGTTTGCACCAAAAGGATTCAAGTCGAAAAGGTCTAGGGACATTATTAACATTACTGCTGGAGAGGGTTAAGATAAGGGGATTATGGTCTGAATAGGTTTTAGGAAGATGGGTAACAAAAACATTAGGAAAAATATTTAACCAATTATCATTAACAAAATTTCGATCCAAACGTTCCATGATCAAGCCCCTAGATCTTTTCCTATGATTTGACCATCTGAAATTACAGCCCTTGTAACTAAGATCAATGAGATTACAATGGCTAATGTATTTCCAAAGGAGTGATGATCTTCTAGGGTTTATAGGTCGGCCACCTAACTTATCATTGTCCATAAGGACGTCGTTAAAATCTCCACCAATTAACAATGGGCCTTTGTGAATAGTAGATATATCTTTTAGGTGGTTACATAGATTATTTTTATTAATAACAGAAGTACTAGCATAAATAGAGATAAAGAGCCAAGAAATTTTAGTACCTTTTACCTCAATCATAGCATGGATAATTTGGTCCCTTCTATTGAAGCTATGCACATTGACATTATTGGAGCTCCAGAGGATAACCATACCTCCTGCTTGCCTCTCCGCAGGAACTTCAATCATATGGGTGAAATCATGGTCGTTCAGGAGAGAAGCATGCGTGGACATTATAGTTTCTAGAAATGTTACCATGCAAGGTCTGTGACTGTCTACTAAATCCCTAAAGTGCCTACGAAAGGTATCATTGTTGGCTCCTCTCACATTCCACAGAATACTGCGAGCAGGCTTATTAATTTGTGGCGTTGGATGGATGATCACATTCCTCCCCTTCTCTGGTGAGAGAGGTGGGGTTCTCCTTAGGCATGACACTAGGATTACACATGTTTGCCGATTGTTGGAGTTCCAGTGGATAACCATACCTCCTGCTTGACCCTCCGCAGGAACTTCAATCATATGGGTGAAATCATGTTCGTTCAGGAGAGAAGCATGCGAGGACATTCTAGTTTCTAGCAATGCTACCACGCAAGGTCTGTGAGTGTCTACTAAATACCTAAAGTGCCTATGAAAGGTATCATTGTTGGCTCCTCTCACATTCCACAGAATAATGCGAGCAGGCTTATTCATTTGTGGTGTTGGATGGCTGATCACATACCTCCCCTCCTCTAGTGAGAGAGGCGGGGTTCTCCTCAGGTATGACACTAGGATTACAACGTGTTTGCCTATTGTTGGCTCCTGGGGGGGAGGGGGAGGGGGACGTATGTCCATGGAGCACTTGTACAGTGCCATTGGACAACTGAAGATCTACTTCTTTTCCTGCTGTTCCCTGAATAGTAGCACGTTTACCTCTCCTAGACTTGCAAATTCTACTGGTAGCTCGTGTCGATAGAGGTCTAGTTCCTCTCTCTCGACTTCCTGATTCTGTACTGGGATGGGGTTGTTTGGAGGGATATTTTCTTGCATGGTGACTGGAGCATCCTCCTGAGGTGGGGACTGGTTGTGGTGAGGTTGAATTTCCCAGGGCATGAATATTGGGTTGATAGTGGATTGCTCCTCCGGTGGGAAGAATGGGAGGTTGGGTAGTGCTAGTGGTATTGTTTGAGGTTGATTGTGGGGAGGAAGGTTCCAATGAGTCTGCATTTCTTGGATTAAGGTGGGGTTGAGATTTGGAGCTAGTGGGTGCAATATTTGACTGAGCCAAGTTTGATTCACATAGAACTTCATCGCCAGATGCAAACCCTCAGATACCAGTTGTGCTAGGTACTGAGGATTTTGAATGACTAAGACAGTCTCTTGGCCATTGATCATCATGTTGAAGGATATCGCATGACCCATGAGGCCCATCTCCAACCAAGACACTGGCTGGTGATTCTGAGGGGGTGGTGGAGATGTGTAATAATGAGGGGGTTGGGTATTGGAAGAGGGAGGTTGTTCACGGTTGTTTGTTGTTGGTTGTGTAAAGTGTGGATGATTCTCAGTCGCCTTCTGAGAGATAGAGGAACCTTATGTAAAGCCCAAAACTCAATTTTGACTATTTGCATACTTAGGGTTGATGTTATGCATTTGCTTTTTCTACTTTTTTTTTTTACGTTAATTAATTCTTCATGTATTTGTTCTTTCTTTGGTGTTGATTTACTTGTGTATTTTTATTGTGGATCTGAATCTTTTGGCATATACTGAGCATATTGTATCCTATTTATTGGAATCTTTGTTCATATTTTTGTTATAAATATTCATTTGTGATTCGTTTAAACTATTACGGTTCTATAGAAGGGATGATAAAGGAATTTTACTCTTGTGAATTAGGGAAAGAAAGATTCATAATAAAGTTTAGGTTGATTAGAATTCATAAATTAAAGTTTAGGTTGATTAGAATTGGGTGAAGGTATATCCTAGTTTATTTATTTACTTTTTTTCATATTATGTTTATCATATTATATTATCACTATTGTTATATGTCTAAAGATTTCTTTGTGTTCTAATTGAACTTATTGTCTATCGAAGTTGTTAAGAAAATATAATTTTAAGATGATATTTTGATTCAAGATGACTATAATGTTTTTAACTTCCTATACCGCATATTCTATGAAGATTAATTTAAAATTTTGATTGTTTATTTCAATCTTTTAACTATTATACTACTTGAGTTTATTGCTCTTTAAAAATAATTTGTTAATTATGGTTGTTTTGCAATAGAAGATCAACAATTATTCATTCCTCAAGTTAATTCCTCCATTCACTTCGAAAACGAGATTTGAGTAGAGGAATTGACACTCTCCAACTCTGGCTATGGTTAGAAAAAGGGAATGAGCATGGCTTGAGGAACAAAAATCTTTCATCTTTATGGCTATAATTATAACGTTTAATTCGGTAATTATTTCTTTAAAGGTTTGATTGATAATTTATAATTTTTAGCTATTCTTGAAATTTAATTAATTAGGCAAGTAGTTTTTTTTTTTACAAATATATAATATCTATTAGGATGGAAATAGTAGTTTTTTAGAATCTTTATTTGTTGAGATTTGTTATTGTCAACAGAACTATGTACTTTTGTGCTTTTGTATTCGCTGAACTTTATGTCAAAATGTTTTTACGTATGTGTGCATCTTTTTATCTTGTTTAACTAATATTTATTAATGGTCAAAGAATTTTAAACTATCAATTTATTTTTACCTATTTAATTTTTAAAATTATAAATAGAGTTATTTTGTAGATATTTTCTGAGCGGCCTGATAATATAAGGTATTATTGCATATAAGTTACACTTTTTATCTTTTTATGTTATCTAATGTGCAGGATTATGGCAATAAAGAGATGAGAGAAATTTGTGTGCAAACTTACTAACGGGAATTATACCAATAATAAATAATAATATAATACATGATGGATCAACTTTGCTGCTCATGTTTTGAGGACATTTTTTGGATATGTTTCTTCCTTTATATTAATGAGCATAAATTTTTTGATAATAACATTAATAAATTTATCATTTTACGAACTTGAATTATCCTTTTATTTTATAACTTGTATATATTTGTATAAAATTTATTAATGTGATTATCAAAAAGTTTATACTCATTGATATATATGTACATGCACAATGCGTGTACCCTAAAAATATTTTAATATAATATCTATATTATATCAAAAGCACGAAGGTCCTTAGCGAAATATCGTTCGCCTTTTTTATCCTTTAAAATAGAGTTCATATTGGATAAAATAGTAATTTAAATATTTCCCTAATATATAAGAATGCTCATTTTAATTATTTTCCTAATATATGAGACATTGAAATCAACTCTAATTCTTTAAAATTTTTCATAGTTGAATTATGTAGAGAATTCTTATATTTAGGATCCTAAAAGCAATTAAATTTTATTTTATACAGGTTTCCTTATTTCAAGCATATTAATATTAAAGTTGTAGTAAGCTATAATTTATTTTATCATTCAAAACTTAGAAATTAAGTACTCATATTTGTACTACATTTTTTCCGTAGATTAGCACTACTTTAAAGCTACTAAAAATAGGTAAACATAAGTTATACTAAAGTATAATACGCATTGTGTTTGGCAAAATTAAAAGTAACATCGAAATATTGGGTTCAAAAGGAAAAAAAGTTAAAAGAATAAGCAGGAATATCCCTATTAAAGGGCGTTATAAACATTACCAATTTTCAATAGCACCAGGATTTAGTCTCTCGCGGTTAAAGATTTCATTATTTTTTAAAAAGTGTTTTTTTGTGTCTTTTACCCTTTTTTGTCTTTCATTGTTGATTGCAGCTTTAGCTTGAAGAGAGTATTGCTTTGAATTCTCTTTTATGTTCTTTTTAATTTGCCATATGACAAGTTTGATATTTTCATTAAGTTTTAATCGTTGATTGTGATTCAAACTCTTTTATTGCTTATTAGTATTTTTGTTTTTATTTACCATCTTCTTTTATGTTCTTAACTTGGTATTATCTAATCTTTGTGTTTTCTTTCTCCAAGTTTTAGGTTGCCGATTCTACATTTTAGAAGCTTTTGGATCTTTTAAAACTAACGCAGCAAAGTATATCAAGGTAACTTATTATTTATTTTGTTCCTCACTAAACGAGATATGAGTTACGTCTTAGCATGTGAGCACCGTAAATTTTTTCTTTTTTTTTTTTTTTTTTTTTAAACTATTATTGTACCATTTGACAGTTTTTTCTTGGTTTAGTTTGTTGTTACTTTTGTTTTTGATGCTTTTATAGGATTTTGGAAGAAATATTTTCCACTTAAATCTTATTCTTTTAACCTTCCAATTCATTTTTTTAGGATAAAGATTGTGTCGGTTAATACTTTAGGTTAAAAGATGATTTAGGTTAAAGAAAATATCTAAATACTAACGTAGTCATATTATTTTATACTTATATACTGACATCACATTACACAATAATTCATATTATTTTATATTTATACATTATTTTATTGATACACGCAAAGTTCACGTGCAACGCACGTACATTAAAGCTAGTTGCGAAAACTTGATAGGACCTTAATTTTGTTCAGCTACAAAAGTTTCTGATTGGAAACAAATATATTTTTTAACTCGGCAGGTTATGGGTAATCAAGATTTGGTATTGGGTTTGGATTTTGGGCACCCGAGCCTGGGTTGACTTTTGCTGACCTTTTGAAAATTTATCAAAGATGGAAGTGATATGGATTGGAATTACTTCCTGTAGCATTGTTTGGCTTCCTTGGTTCATGATTGGCTTGGATTTGCATAATTTAGAAGGCTAGAGCAAACTTTTTATGCGATTTAAGGTTAAAGACTAGCGGATGAGGTAAGTATCTTGCATAATCTTGTTGGGAGGGAATATCCCTTATGATATGACCTTGTCTAATTGGAATGTATGAGAAGAAACATATATGCGAGGTGATGAGCATATATGCGGGTGTATCACGATCCAAAATCTCACCTCAGGTCGTGATGACATCTAGCCATATTTGCTACGCAAGCCACTTCACAATTAATAAAATATGATTCAATTTTATTTAATCAATATTGTTATATCATAACAAAAGCAAGAATAATCTCAAAGAAATAAAATATATGGTACAATCATAACATGGTCTGAACACGACCAAAATAGTACAACCCCAAGAACTAGGTGACACAAGTACATGAGAAACTACTGAATAAGTACAAGTCTGAAGACATAATCACAATTGTCTATGAGATGAAAATAGATAGGAAATAAATAAAGATGGGGACCCCATGTGCTGATGTACGACAGCTCCCCGCGAAAGCTCCAATAACACACTCCTACTCAGCTTAAAGGGTACCGCCATATCAGTCTCAGAACCTGTAAAAAAAATATGCAAAAGCATAGTATAATTACACCACAATTGGTACCTAGTAAATATCATGTCTAAATTCGAAGAAGTAGCAGTGATGCTATACGCATCGATATACTTACAAGATAGATAATAATAACAATCGTGGAGTTGAAACAGTAAATATCCTCATGATCCATAGGTATCAAGATATAAAACAGTTGAAAGATATAAATCATTCTTTTCCAGTTCAAGAGATAATCGTAACGCTGCTCAGATACGGTATTTAAAGATATCATGCTTCACTCAACGAAGTTTAGGCTCCCAACTAGCATGTACATATGACATGCAATAGTTAATATCTAATTGGATGATTCTAAGGGGTCGTTTGGTAGGATGCATTAGGTAAAATAATGCATGCATTAGATTTATGTATTAGTAATACTTTGTTTGGTACGCTTTTGAATCTATGCATCAGTTATGCAAGCATTAATTATACGCCATATTTGGTATTATCCTATGCATAACTAATGCATAAGAAACCATGGCATTAACAATGCAGTGGGCTTTAATGCATACATTAACTTAGTTAAAGACAATGTCCTTCAAAATTTGTACTTAATTAAAATATTCTATTATATAATGCAAGTTTAAAATAATCTAATAAATTGGGAAATAAAATTATATCCCTAGAAAATAAATAAATACTTAACATATTTTTTTATAAATAAAATATTAAGTTCTATACTACAATATAGGTAGACAAATCAAATAATTTTCTTAAACATTTTTCATATGCAAACATTGTTCAACATATGTTTTTTTTCAAAAGATAAAGTGATGACTGTTGTGAGTGTATTTTTGTAAACAAACAATTCTTTTAGAAATTGTGCAATACTTTAATACATCAAACCAAACAATGGATAAGAAATATGTCTGCATAATTAATACCAGCATAACTAATGCAAGCATAACTAATACCAGCATTACTAATACATACTATTCAGCATTATTCTTATACACTCTACCAAACAACCCCTAAAAGAATGAAGGATGTCTATGTATGCTCCATACCCTATCTAATGCCATGGACGGTACAAGATCCATGTACCCCAATACAGAATTCATGTATCCCAATATAAAATTCATGTATCACAATAATCCAATGCAAAATTCATGTATCGAGCCGATACACAATCCATATATCAGCCACGCTCAGATGACCCAAAGTAACATGAATAATCACCTGACTACGGAGGGACGATTCAAAATCCAAGCAAAAAGGGGAGCTTAATAGCATAACTTATAATCAAATATCCACTAATTATGTAATGTGCCATAACTGTATTTCAGTCGCACGATCTTGCTTCTCCTGCCATAATTTCAGTTCGAATCAAGTGTTAAAATGTATTATATATACATATGCCCTCAAGTTAATAGATAAAATAAGCACAAGAATTTAATAATAATCATGCAGATCTAGGCTCATGAAATTTCTATATGACTACAGATGATTAAAAATATTCAACTCATCAAGAACAAGTTCCCATGCCTTCGTACAACATCATAAACCTAGTCATGATCTCTAACATGAATAAGAGAGCGAACGTAGTCATATAAGCCAATAAATTATTGATCAAGATGAGCACGTACTCAAAACAAAGCATAAAGCACCTCAATCCTACCACATGCATGATATAAACTTGGTAAGTGCTTATACGCTTGCCACCACGTATATACACAACCCCAATACCTTAAACATATAGAAATCAAGTCAAATCCTAGGGGTTTCTCTTTTAACAAGGTTAGCCAAGATACTTACCTCTATCATGGCTAGCTTCAACCACAAACGATAAAACCTCGCTCTAGACCTCCAATCATGCAAATCCAAGCCAAGCATCATCCAAGAAAGTCAAACATTGTGATAACAAGTGATCCCAATCCATAAAGCTTCGATCTTTGAAGAATTCTCAAAAAGTCAACAAAAGTCAGGCCGGGTCGGCATGCCCAATATCCGAAACCAATACCAAAATCTGATAACTCCTAACCTGTTGAGTCCAAATATATTATTTGTTTCCAAATCCTGGTCCAAATCGTTACTCAAATCTCCAAAATACATCATATTAATGTATAGATAAAAAAACCCTGAATTTTCTTTCAAAATTCTAAGTTTAAGATGTAGAAATCCATATAGAATCTCGATTACAATCACAAATAGGTAGAAATCATTTATCCTTTTGCCTTGTATGAAAATTCCCATGAAAAATCGCCCCTCTCCAAGTTTAGAGCTAAAAATATGAAAAAATGGGTAAAAATCCCAAAAATAACATCTTATATAATATACCCGGAAGTACCATTCGCGAACGCGACACAAGCCTCACGTTCACGAATCACAAAACACTTCTGCTCAGGAAAGTACTCTACGCGATCACGTCTGGGTCTCGCGGTCACTAAAGCCAACAACCCAAATCACCACAAACGCGAGCCCCGTTCATGAACGCAATATACAATGAGCCACCTGCCTGGTCCGACTCTACACGAACGCAATCACATACCGCAAATACAGAGGTCTTCCTTCCCACAACTCGCGAACGCGAGGCAAACACGACGAACATAGAGCTTAAAGCTCCAGCTCTCAAAACACACATCGTGAATGCACCATCAGGACCTCAAACGCGAAGAAAAAAATCCCGCTGGCCAAAATCCTTCTTCGTGATCGCTAGTCTAGCTCCGCGATCATGAAGCTCTGCAGAACACCAGCAACACAACAACTCCAAATTCTACCAACATGGTCCAAAATCACCTGAATCACACCCGATCCCCTCGGGACCCCGTCCAATCATACCAATAAGTACAAATACAATATCTAAACTTACCTAAAGACTCAAAACACCACAAATAACATCAAAATAATGAATCAAAGATCAAAATCATTCTCTTAACTTCCAAACTTTCTAACTTCGCCAAACTCGTCTGAATCATACTTAGATATTCCGGATCACAACCAAACTTTGCACAGAATTTCTAATCAACAATATGAACCTATACAAGGTCTTAAAACCACAATTCGAGTCCGATAACACAAATGTCAACATCCGGTCAAACCTATGAACTTTTCATTCTTTGAATTGCCAACTGTCAACAAAATAGATCCAGAACATTCTAGGAACATCCAAATTCAAATCCAAACATACAACCAAGTCCCAAATAAGAATATGAACCTATTGAAACCATCAAATTCCAGTTCTGAGGTTGTTCATTTAAAAGTTAAACCTTGGTCAACTCTTCCAACTTAAAGCTTTCCAATTGAGAATTATTCTACCAAATCATTCCCGAACCATATGAACATAAAAACCAACCATATACGCAAGTCATAATACATCATATGAAGCTAATTAAGGTCTCAAATCGCTGAATAAAATATTAAAGCTCAAAACGACCAATAGGTCATTATATTCTCCGTTACTTGAACATAAATTCGTCCTCAAATGTGCCAAGAGTTGTTCCAAAGCCGTGAAATAACTGCACAAACTCATCATACACACACTCATGAGAGATATCATGCTACCTCAATCCATATAACTCCATTAGCACAATCCGACCGAAGATTCTTCCTTCCACTTTAGCTTACAATCCTTATAACAGAATTCAAACATCTGAAAATTCCTCTTAGCTCATATTCTTGCAGATATACATTGTATCAATCTCAACCAATTGTATCAAACTATAAGTATACTCCTAATAAGTAACCACATGACATACCCCATCGATCATAATCCCATAGAAATATCTTCTAACCTCAATAGCAGCTCATTACCAACACAGTCGTCGGTAATATACCTTATATCAAATAGAACCTTGTTCCAAACCATAAAAACACTGTTAATGATGAAAGAATCATGTAGAAATTCATAAACACTCATTAAATCAATAAGTCGTGGAGTTCTCTCGCCTGACAAGAACCTCTGCATAATATCTAAGTTGACTAGTGACATTCTTTCCCAAACACACTTATCCAAAACCAATTGCAATAACTCCAGGTCCAATAACCTCGTCTCAACCACTGCAAACTGTTGGACTGACATGCCACACCAAAAGACAACTAGAACTGCATACGACGCAATCCATGCACCAAACATACAACAACATAAATGTAGCCAATAATGGAAAGAGAACTAAATGAGAGTATTGTTCGACAAGCCACACATATAATCACAAAATCATAATGCTATTAATCCATCCCACTAGGTTGAAATAAAACACATGTAGTAAGCACAAGAAATCATATTCAAACATAACAAAATTGCAGTGTGTAGTTCGAACTAATCATCATACTGCCCCACACAGAAATACTCATTGAGTCAAAATCTTCATGCTCACCAAACACATATGTATCGATACAAGCACATACCGTGTATAAAAGTAACCACATGAAGATGGTTAGCATAGAGCCGCTACGAATACACAAGCACAACTCTAGTGAAATAAACAGATCAACATCTCAAGAGCCATCTCTCTCATATAATACCACAAGGCCTAAATAGGATCACAACATCCGCTTGAATAATCAAGTAGCCTCACAACCCATTATAGTATACGGGAGTAACACATGAAACAGATTAGGGCAAGAATAACATCCATTCATCCCGAGAACACACCCATAAGAAAAGTTGCAGTGAGCAAGCAAATCTGATCCAGTATATAATACTCATTCTCATTAGGCCTGCCAATAGCCCCCAAACCAATTCAAATTATCCTAAAATAGGTAAATAACCTCCCAAAATCCACAATGATCTCATCGATGACACATACAATCAGTTGTGTAGCCCGTAATACACTTACATTGTCCACAACGAACATAAATAATCTTCCTCCACAAGGATCAAATCTATAAACCTTGAGAACACAAAAATCTCCATACCTGATCTCTACCTCTCCCACTTAAATGATTGAACATCATGCATACACAGCCACCTCATAAAGAAATACTCTCATAAACCTTTCGCACCAAGTACGAAAAATCTATACACCCCCTGTTACCACCACTAGTCAAGCGTCTAAGAAAGTCTATAATGTGTCTTCTACAGCACACACTCTCCTTAAGAGATAGAATATAGTGTTAGCATCTTCTTAAGCATCTCAAATCCTCCATGCTATCTAGAATTTATGACATTCCTTTCAAAACTGAACCGCAAACTTGTCCATTCGATCTCAATCCTACACAACTCACTGAATCTATTATGCCTCAGCACGAAAATACGAGAATCCCATTATCAACTCTGGATCACAAATAAGATACACACTCAGTAGACCATAAATCTTCATCTTAACTTAGTTCGCAAGAAAGTCACGACACCCAACAACCTTCCATACTCGTAGAATACATCAACCTCAAGTCGTGGTAAAATCATCACCATTCTTCAGAATCCATTTGCACATAACTGAGCCATCATAACTGAATCTCTCTAAATTAACCAAGTAACGCAGACTGGCCAAGCTCGAAAGGTATTCCCACAAAACATCTGTAAAGCCCTATTATTCCAAAGGAATTGATCATCTCTATTACTATGCTGATCCAATCTAGTGCTAAACGAACCCCAACTTTTTCAAATTACTCAAGACCCGCCTTCACGACAGCACTTCTCTTTCCCGGTACACTATAGACCTCAATAAAAACTAATCCCAAGTGATCACAACATGAAATATCATCGTCCTAAGACTCGTAAGCCACTTTATTCCCTCTTGTACAACCAATAGCGCCTCAAATCAAAATACCTACTCTGAAGAGATCTTCTATGAATATGAAGTTGTTTATTCCATGTCTGAATAATTACCTCATAGAATTGATTATGATACAACAATATCCCAACTTTCTTCCACAATCCAACGTCAATCTCAAGTCCTCAGCCACACAGCAAATTCGAAAATCTTTAGATACTATATCTTAAATCTTTAACCCAATAGAACTATCCTCGACAGTCACCCATCAGCTATACTCCAACATACGTAGCCAAACATGCCGAACAATCAGTGTTGCATCAACACATAAATACTCCTAAAGAAACAACCGAGCGAATCCCTTAACCACATCCACCGAGGACTATCCAACCTGAGCCATTCCACAATCTTTATATAACAGCCAGATGAAATATAATACGACTCCGGCAAATTCCTTGCCCGAATAAATCTCGAAGTTATCCCACTCAAGCCATAATTGATCCATAAGCGCACCTAAGACCAGGAATACAACCATACATGACTATTTGATCCAAACATTGATGATATGCTCTCCTACTTGGCTTTAAGCCAGTTTCACATAACCCAAGAACTTATAATGATCATTCCTCCTCAATTACCATGAAACTGTTACTCAACTGAATTTCTCATAAGCTCATTTTTCACTAACCATAACACATCCTAAATTATTAGGCCAAATGCATACTCAACCTAGTGACATTCGATCTACCTCAAGCGATCCAGACTCACATAATAGTACATATATCCCATTGGATAAAAATGTATAACTCTTCGTAGTAGCCTCCTAAGAAATCATATAACCTCTAATATTCTCATAGATGATAGTCCACATGTGTAGCCTCTAATCTCCATATGACCTTACCATGAGCACCACCACTATGTAATCAACCGATTCTCTTGAGTATATGCTCGTACACAGACTGCAAGAATCTGTTTCGTTCCACCAATGAACAACCAAAAGATCATCAACATATCCAAAACTCAAGACAATATAGTACACCAAGATGATAATCAAGAATTCACATTCCCTTTGTAGCTCAAGGAAATCATTCCTGTCAAATCCAAAACCCTCCAAAACATAAAGTAGTCCTCACAAAAAATGAAATTCACATACTTAATCATTTGCCCACAATGATCCAAATTGTACCAACCTTCCTCAAATATTTTGTCTACCCTACCACAAAGTCCATAACCAAATGCCCCCACTTCCATGCAGGTATAGCCATCTTTTGAAGTTAGCCACTCAGTCTCTGATGGTCTTTCTCAAACTGCTAACGATCAAACACTACGAGGCATGCCTAGTAGTGTCCTTCTTCATCCTCTGCCACCCAATTTGTTGCCTCGAATCGTGATAGGTCTATGTATCATCTAGATGAACAAAATACCACAAACTAGGAACCTCCTCAAGGATCATCTTCGTCAAACAACCATTACTGAAACGCAGATCCGACTCTGGAGTAGCAGCGTACGAAAACACTAAGGACCCCCTCCTTAGCACCAGCTTACACATCACGTCCTTAAGGACAAGAAAAAAGTAGATCATCACACTAACAAGATCTGATGCGCTCAAACAAAGACAACCGCAACACACAAGTAAGAACTCTGCTATGCTCAGAGATGCCGAATCTCACAAGCTTATAAACCAAGGACGAAACTTTCATAGCCCAAATGCCTCTAAACTACTGCAAAATGCCAAACTCCATATCGTGAACCAGATAGTTCTCCTCATAGGGCGTCAATTGTCTTGATAGGTGAAAAATCACCCTACCACTCTGCACTAACACCGCACCGGGACCAACACGTGAAGCATCACAATATACTATGTAAGGCCTCGAACCCATGGGCAATACCAATATTGGGGCGACTATAGATGTAAATCCCTTCATAAAGTGACAATAGTAGTCATCACTTAACGTCTGGAAAACATCCCACACCATAGGTGCAACAATACCACAAATCACCGGATCTCAACTAATATCGAGTGCTCAACATACGGTACAAACAACTAGGAGGGAACTGAAGATATAGGCTTCAAGCCGAGATAAAGTCGTACAATAAGGAATCTAGAAAGGGAAATCGCCTAACATCCCGTAGCTTCTCGGAGATAAGTACACATGTTTCCATACTGATCCACAAGAATTTATTATACCTGCTTGTGACTCTTGAGACCTTTAAAACCTAGAGCTCTGATGCCAACATGTCACGATAAAAAATTCCACCATGGGCCATGATGGCGCCTAGTCGTACTTGCTAAGAAATCCAACCCACAATCAACAAAATATGGTCAAATTTTCTTTATTTATGAGAGTTATATCATAATAAAAGGATAAATAATTTCAAAGCAGTAAAATTTAAGGTACAATCATAACATGGTCTGAACAAGACCAAAATAGTACAACCCCCAAGAACTAGGTGACACAAGTACACGAGCGAGTACTGAATAAGTAAAAGTCTGAGTACATAATCACTACTGTCTATGGGAAGAATATATATGGGAGATGACTCCATGTGCGGCTGATCGAAATAGTATGGAAGCTAACCACGAAGTCTCCAATAACACACTCTTACTTAGCTCAAAGGGTACCGCATACCAGTCTCAGAACCTGCATAATAATATGCAGATATATAGTATAAGTACACCCAATTAAGTATCAAGTATAACCTTTAAGAAATAGTGGCAAGGCTATCGGAATGAGATACTTACAACACATATGGTAATAACAAACCTAGGGCTAAAATAGTAAAAATCCTCATGATCAACAAGTAGCAATATATAAAATACTTGAAAGATATAAGTCATGCTTTTTAGTTCAAGATATAATCACAACGCTGCTTAGATATGGTATTTAAAGATAGCATGCTTCACTCACGAAGTCGAGGCTCCCAACTAGCATAAGCATATGACATGCACCAATTAACATTTAAATGGATGCTTCTAAAAGAATCAAGGATGTCTATGCATGCTCTAGACTCTATCTAATGCCATGACCTGTACAAGATCTGTGTACCTCAATACAAAATCCATGTATCTCAATACAAAGTCCATGTATCGACCCGATAAACAATTCTTGACTGCGGAGAGATGGTACCAAATCCAATCGCAAAGAGGATATTAATAGCATCATTTAGAATCAAATATATACTCATCATGTCATGTGCCATAACTATATTTTAATTACACGACCTTGCCTCTCATGCCACAATTTCAGTCCGAATCAATTGCCCAAATGTAATATATCTGCATATGCCCAGAAATTAACAGATAAAAGATGCATGAGAACTTAATAATAATTATGAGAATATATAGTCATGAAATTTCAATATGTCTACGGATGATTCAAGCAATTCAACTTTTCAAGAACAAGTTCCTATGCCTTCATAAATAATCATAAACCTAGGCCTGATCTCTAACATTAATAAGAGAGGGAACATAGTCATACAAGACAAAAAATGATTAATCAAGATGAGCAAATAATTAAAATAAGGCATAAAGTACCTCAATTCAACCTCTGGCATGTTATAAAATTCGTAAGTGCATATACACTCGCCACCACGTATATACACCAGCCCTCAATACCTTGAAAAAAAATCAATCAAGTCAAATCTTAGGGATTTTCCTCTTAAAAACGTTAGCCAAGAGACTTACCTCTACTCGAGCTAGCTTCAACCACAAATCATGATAAAACCTTGCTCTAGCCCTGGAATCACGCAAATCCAAGCCAAGAATCATCCAAGAAAGTCAAACAATTGATACAGAATCGTATCAAGAACACGATAATGCAAAAATGCACAGAATAAAAAAGATAGAAGATTATGGTTTAAAATAGAGAAAGACCAGAACCTAACTATGAACTAGTTAGACCCCTTGAATTTTACTATGATAAACACTAATCAAGAAAGAACACTAATAAAAACATGAATTAAGCTAAGTAAAGAATGCAATCTGAAATCCCTAGAAGATCTATCAGTTAGAACAATGAATTAACATTCAAATACAAAAGATAATCCAAAATTATGAATGTGAACTCATACATGATTAACCTAATATAGATAATCTAAAAATATGGTAAATAAAGAGAAATAAAAAATACCTTAAACCTCTCAAGGTTTGGTCTTTGTTTAACAATCCATCATCAAAAGTTTCCTTTCAAAATGAGAGGAAGGGACTATTTATACTAGAGCACTATTTAGGCTAAATAACTAAAATACCCTTAGTTTTATAAGACTAGCCTAAATATCTAAATTGCCAATATGACCTTAATTTTGACTCATTTAAAGCACCCCGATGCTATGATGTTGACTTGAAAATCATCCTCACTAAGCGTACTCATCCGACATGTATCATCCTCCCCCAATGAAAGATATTTGTCCTTGAATTTGGACCTTGAAAAACCAAGAAAGGGGCAAACGTAAGTAACAAGCCAATCACAATCAAAGCATTGTATGTCCAAGCTAAAAGATCAAAGTTCTCAACCTTGCACTCAAAAGTAACACTTTTATGATATAGACAAGTGTCATAATTGATAAAGAATACATCTTCAACACAAATAATACAAACTTGACTACAAAGAAAGTAATACTTATGAGAAAAATCAAGAGATGATAAAGTCCCATGCCACCAATAAAACCACAATCTTGTAAAGGACTCAACAAAGTGCACACTTTTATGGTATAACCAAGTGTCACAAGAAGAAATAAAAATCATACTCTCCATTCCAATGAAAAACACTTTACCACAATAAGAAATAATTCTGGGGCCAAAAACAAACTTTAATCCCCAAGTATCCACATACTTTCCAACAACAAACTCACATGGCAACTTAAGAGATAGCCCAACATCATGAATCACCATATAGAGAATATCAAAATAATCAAAGTTACGAATCTCTACCTCAATGGTCGTAGATAAACACAAGATAAGCATAAGCCAAATGTACATACCATTCTTGCTTTCGGGTAAAAGAAAAAGCTCTTGACAAATATTATGCCTAAGCGTTAGTTCAAGGCTTTCCTTTTTTAGCAACTTTTCCTTGTTGAACCTTCACAAAATAATGAATAAAGTTAGGTTCTTTTTGCTCACAATGATCCATCAAACCACCAAAAGAAATATTTTTACCTTTTCTCATAGAAGCATTAGTAAAATCTAACGAGAATGTTCTTTCAAAAGTAGTAATAAGATAAGTAAAGCAATTAATACTAGTGCTAGCATCAAAAACTTTACTTTCCTTTTTACACTCAACCAAATCAACACCACATTCACATTTGCTCATTTCATCATAAAAATTGAATCTCTCATCCAAAGAAATGGAAATAGAATCAAAGAATTCATCAACACATTCTTCTTGACTCGTTTCTTCATAAAGTTCAAAACTTTCTTCCAACAAAGTTAAAGTAGAGTCAAAAGAATCATCACATTCAACATCCCATAAAGGTGGATTACCATAAGACTCAACATCATTCACATTACTAGCTAAAGAGTCGTTACACAAAGAGCTAGACGCACCCAACAATACACAAGAACTCTTAACTAGTTGCAATCCACCATTATCTTTTACATCACAAGATAAAGAAATATCAAACTCATCAATGTCATAGTTATTTTTCAAACTCAAAGTATTACCATAATCAACTAAAGTACTATGAGTAGAAGGATAGACTATTTTACCTTGAAGCACTTCTAAAGTATTCTCTTTACCTTGAACTTTCTCAATGAATTCCATAAGTTCTCTTGCAAAGATAAATTGATCTTCTTTCAAGCTCTTCAAAGTATGTTGAATTTCACTTGATGGATCCTCTCCAAAAGTCCTTACACAAGATACACAATAACTAGAGAAAAAAAAAAGATTAGTACCATTAGAATAAGGAAAATTCTCACTCTCTTTTTGTTTTTCCTCTTTCTTTTTTCTCATTTGCCTTTTAAGCTCTTCACTCTTTTCTTGTGACAATTCACTCACTTCACTCCACCCTTCCTCTCTTTTTTCACTCTAGAGTCATCACTTTTCTCTCCTAGTTGATCGGATCAGATAGCCCTTCCTTCGGGCCAGCAACCAAACCCGGCACATCCAATTCTATTCCGATCAACAACTTGGAGGTATGGCCTCTTTCTTTTGTCTCTCATCTTTACTTTCTCTTTGTATTTTTCAAGGATGTTCTCAAATTCATTTGCTCTTTCAAGACTTCACTTGGTTCAAATGGTTCAAGTGTCACCAACTTGCCTTTCCACTTAAAAGAATAATGCTTCTTCCTTCCTTGACGCGAAACAACTCTATCATACAACCAAGGTCGCCTAAGGATGATATAGCATGCGTGTAATGGAACAACTACACCAATTACTTCATCCTTGTAATTTCCAATCATGAAAGGAATCTTCACTACTTTGTTCACTATAAGTTCTCCACAAGTATTCAACCATTGCAACTTACAAGGTCGATGATTGAAAGTTTCCAACTTTAACTCTTTCACTAAGGTAGCACTCACCAAATTATCACAACTTGATCCATCAACTACCAAAGTGCACATCCTATTAAAAATCAAACATCTAGTGTAAAAGATATTATGCCTTTATGTATTTTCCACATCTTCCTCCTCCATAGAATTAGATAAAACCTTTCTCACCAACATATCTTTATTCCTCCTACATTCTCCATTAGAAACTTGTTGGATATCGTCCAACTCATTCAAGGTGGTCTCATAATCATGTTGAATAAGTGCGTTGATACTCATTCGAGGCTCTTGAGGTCGTATGGGTTGTGGAGGAGGGAGATTGTCCCTTCTTGGTGGTGCTTGAGGCGTATGTTGTGGAGGTAGAGTTAGTGATGGTCTAGGTTGTGTTGAAGGATGATAAGGTTGTAATAGATGTACTTGTGGTGGTTGAAGTGTGGTTGGGGGTTGTAGTTGGTGTTGGTAGTGGAGTAGTGGATAAGTGTAAAGTTGCATTGCAAAAAGCATCAAATGATGCAATTTGGCTTGGCATAGTGCAAGCATCACAATCTTCACTTGGACTAAGAGAAGGACTTGTGAATTGATTTGCATTACAAACTCCATATACAATATATTCCCTCTCCACCAACTTATCCTCAAAGCATTTAGGAATGAATGAATGTCGCCTTCCATTTTGATCAACCACATACCTATTCCACTTACATCAATTGGAAGATTATGATCAAGAAACCAATATTTTCCCAATCGTACATGGAAATACTTCATAGTATATACATCACACCAAGCCACTTCTTTAAAGTCTCCTTTGGTTATAGTAACCATCACACCTCTATGAACCCACGCACCACGAAATTTATAAGGCGACTCCCTTGGAGTACAACTCAATCTCAACCACTCAACAAAGGAAGAAGCAATAAAGTTGGTTGCATAATGATTACTTATTGCAACCAAACAACCCTCATAGCCTTCTACATTCGCTACGTAATGCCGCAAATTTATCTTTCTCCCACTTCCATCATAAAAGATTTCAACATTTGGAGAAGCACAATTAGTTTTATTATAAGAAGAACCCACATAACCATCCATACCTCCCTTATGACTCCTTGTACCTACAAAAGAAAACTTAAAGCAAGAAAGTTGGTTAGTAAAAAATAAAACCTCACTATTCACTCCTTTAGTGTATTACTCAATATATATGTCACTAAACGCTCGTGTTTACACTCAAAAGTCAAAGGCTTTTGCAACCTCGCTCAATTGAACTCACCACTCAAGCCTTTTTCCACACAAGGGTATCTAAAAGTTCTCTTCACAATCAACAATCTCAAATCAATCCAAGTAGGTACTCAAGTATCGGTTAAGAATGGAATGTATGTGACACCAGAGAAAGCACAACTAAAAAAAACTAACGGACTTGAGCCAAACAATTCACAACGAAAATAAAGAGAAAAGTATGAAAAAAATGGCACGAAATAAAATAGAGCACACAAAGAAACTAGAATTAAACTCAATATGAACTAATATCAAGCTAATCTAGTTGAGAATTTAGTTTACTACAAATTGGAAAGAAAGAAAAGAAAAGAAAATACAAAATTAGACGCTTTTTCAAATTTTGGTCATATTCGCAAAAGCTGGACAGATTTGTAAGTAAAAATGGTCAGATTCGCAATAATGGATATATTTCCAACAATTGGAACTATGCTAGACACATTCTTCAAATACACTGCAGGCAAGTTCCACCCGAACTGGTTCACAACTGAAGCCAATTTTCTCTGTCAACTTATAGTTCACTTGATGCTCTGAATGGTGCTGAAACTAAATTTCAGTCTGACTTCCCAAAGTCTTCTGGCAAGTGTTCAATTGATTCCCTGGCAGTAATACTCCAAATCAATAAAACTAATTCTCAGAATTTCAGAATGATAAGCAATTTCAAAACTTATAACTAACACAGAACTAGCTAAATAGCAGTTTAGCAAAACCAGCACTCTCATAAAAACTACAGCAACTATATATGTAGTAATTGCAGACTGTTCAACAGCTTCAAAACTGGTTCCAACTGCTACAAATTCTAGTGTAGGATTGTGGTCAAAATGTGCAGTAGCTGGAGTTATTTCTGGGCAGAAAATGCAGCTGGCACTAGGCAAAAACTGCAGGAGAATTGAGGCTAAAAACTTGTTCACAGCTGAAGCCCAATCAGTCCAGAAGTTGCACTTAAAAATGCAGATTCTGACCCAAAATGCAGTAGTTCTCCAGCCAAAATAGCTTCAGCAAAAACTGTTGATTTTGGCTGTCAAGTAGCTCAAAACTGATTTAAAAAAACTGATGCTCAAGCTTCACTAAGCTACTGCAGAATTTTCAGCAGCTTAACTGGACACAAAGCTGCAGAATTTAGCTCAAAGAGTGCAGAAACAGGACAGGTTTTTAGGCTGCAGCAGTGCAGAAGTTATGGCTCAAAGTGCAGAATTCTTGAAGGCTGCTGAACAGCATCAGAAGGTGTCCAGTTTTCAGTTTCAAAACAAAGCTGAAAATTGCTCGAAAAGTGCAGAAACAGTGCTGGAAATTGCAGGTTCTATAATGTAAAAATAAACTGATCAAACTTGGCAGAAATTGCAGCTTCAAACAGTGCAGGAATGCTGTCAAACACTGCTCAATTGAGTTCCCTTTTTCAACAGAATCTTGCAGCTAACCTTGCTAACAAGATCAAATCAATCCCCCAGCAGAAACTTAGGTATCCAATCCAACAAAAATTTGACCAAACTACTCAATGAACCCAGCAGACACCAAACTAGAAATCACAGCAAAAATGTTCACACTCAAAGGAACAGCTTACACGCCACCTTGGAATCCTAGAAATCAACTCAGAAAAATAAACACAAAAGCTTCACAACACTTGAACTCGGCATGTTCCAAACTAGAAGTTCAACAATACAGACTAAACTGATACCAATTCTGGGCAAAAATTTGCAATAACAAACAAAAGAAGTTGAGCTACCAAAAAATGTAGCCAAGAATTCACCAAGCTATCACTTAAAATTTCAGAACCATATGTGATCAATCTTTCAACCAAGAGTAGCTATTCACCCGATTCGATTCAAACTATCAATAACTAGTATCAGTGTAGCAGTAGACACTATCAAATTCAACTATAGAAAACTTGACGACAAGCTCTCGATCAAAATTCAACAGCAACAAGAATGAAAAAATTAATTTGAGTCTTTGTTTCAAGCACTCAAGCTCCAAATGAACAGTACCAATCAGTTAATTCAAGCAATAAACAAGCGAGTCGACTTCAATAATTCAAGCAATAAACAAGCGAGTCGACTTGAATAATTCAAGCCAATTAACTCAGAGAGATCGAGGCGACATTCAGTTGAAACTCAAATTCTCTTCAAAATTTTCAGAAATCAGAGATGGAGCTCAGTTTTAAACTCAAGGAATCAAACCTGTACTTAGAGAAAATCTAAAGCTCTGTTCTACAATTTACCAGCTGCTCGAATCGACTCAAATCAGTCCACGAAGTTCTTCGAATTCGCAACTGGTGTTCTTCGACTTCGACCTTCAGGGAGCTCTGCGACTGATTCAGTAATTCAATCCAAAACCCCGCTTAAACTTGTCAAAATAGGTTCAAATTTCATCCATAAAATCCTTGAAGCAATCCGAACAAACACCAGAAAACAATTGTTCATACGCTCACGAAATCAATGAACCCTAGGTCGTCTAAATTAGTTCAAATTTTTTGAATGAAACCCTTAGCAACCATCTTAAAATTGATCCCACACTTTAGATTGAGCTTCACAATGATGTTTCCAACCAGAATCATGAACACCCAATCGAATTCGAAGCCCTAATTTTCCAGATTTCAAACGACCCAACTTCTTCGACTGTCGACAATGGAATTTTCAGATGAAATTCGAAGATTTAACCCAATGTAATCTACAATTTCAACCGTTATCCAACAAATTAAGTAGAGACAATAGTTTCCAGATTCAAAACAAACAGAGAAAGAGCAAACAATGAAATACGATTTCTTATTTCAGTCTCAAACAATGGATGATCAACGCCCCAAGATTAAAGTGGAGTCAAAACAATCATCACGTGCATCGTCCCATAAAGGTGAACTATTATAATACTCAATATTATCACTAGCTAAAGAGTCATTAATCAAAGAATTAGGATCGTTCAATAATGCACGAGAACTCTTAGCTAGTTGCAAAATACAATTATTTTTTTCATCGTAAAATAAAGAGATATCAAACTTATCAATATCATAGTTATCTTTCAAATTCAAAGTGTCACCACAAAAGTAGAAGGATAAGCTATTTTACTTCTTACACTGCACTTTCTCATTTAATTTCATAATTCCTTTTGAAAAGGTAGATTGATCTTATTCCAAACTCTTGAAAGTGGATTGAACTTCATTTGATGGCTCATCTACAAAATTCTCTACACAAGATACAAAATAACTAGAAAAAGAAGAAGACGACAAAATTCGCCTCGACGATTCAGTGATTGAGCTGGATTTGGATTGAACGATCAAATTGGTTGAAGAACTTGAAGAAGACAAAGTTGTAGCTTTTGAATTTTGCGGCTGTTGAAACCAATTGAATCTTGACACTGAAGACGCAAACACGAGCTACACATCACTGTTTCACTGATTAATCGTCTTCATGAGGGTAAACCATTATCTCGGTTACTATGAACTGGAAGAATTTTTTTCCTATGCTTTGACTGAGTGAATTTGTAAGTTCTACTCGAGGTTCTTAATCGAATTTTGAATGAGCTATCCGGCATGTATCAACAATGCTATGTGAAGCAAACTCAATCAATAAAGCTTGGATCTTTGAAGCCCAAAATCCGAACCTAATACTAAAATTCAATGACTCATAATCGGCCGAATCCAAATATATAATGAATTTCCAAATTCGTGGTTCAAATCAATTGTCAAAACTCAGAAATACACTCTCTTAAAGTTTAGGCATAGACCCCAAATTTCGTTTCAAAATTCCAAGTTTAAGTTGTATAAATCTATGTAGATTCTCGAAATATAATCACAAATAGATAAATAGCACTTGCCCTCATGTCTTGTATAAAAATCCCCATGAACAATTGTCCCTCTCCAACTCTAGGTTTCATAATATGAAAGAATGAGTAAAAATCTCGAAATAACACCTTATATAATCTTTTTAAAAGTACCCTTCTTGAACGAGGCACAAACCTCGCTTTAGCGAATCACAAAACACTACTGCCCATGAAAGTGCTTTAGCGATCGCGTCTAAGCCCCGCAATCGCTAATGCTAACAACCCAAATCACCGCAAATGTGAGCCCCATCTCGCAAACACGATAGACAACGAGCACCCTGCCTCATCCAACTCTATGCAAACGCGACCACATACCCTAAACGTAGAGATCTTCCTTCGTACAACTCGTGAACGCGGAGCTTAAAGCTCCAGCTCCCAAAACACACATCGCAAATGCGCCATCAGGACCGCGAACGCGAATCACAAATGCACAGTTGGCCAAAATCCTCTTCTGCTATCGCGAGCTAGCTTAACGATCGAGATACTCTGTACAACACCAGCACACACAACAACTCTTAACTTAACCAAAATGGTCTGAAACCACCCCACATCACACCCGAGCCCTTCGGACTCCGTAAAATCATACCAACAAGTACAAATAAAATATCCAAACTTATCCAAAATCTCAAAACACCACAAATAACATCAAGACCGCGAACCGAAGATCAAAATAATTATCTTAACTTCTAAACATTCTAACTTCACCGAACTCGTCAGAATGATACTTAAACATTCCGGATCACAACCATACTTAGCACAGAAGTTCTGGTCAACAAAATGAACATATACAAGGTCTAAAAATCACAAGCCGAGTATGATTACATCAAAGTCAACTTTCGGTCAAACCTATGAACATTCCAATTCTTCAAATCGCCAACTTTTATAAAATAGAGCCAAAATATTCTAGGACATCTGAATTTAAATCCAAACATATGCTCAAGTACAAAATCACCATAAAAACTTATTGAAACCATAAAATCCTGATTCCGAGGTCGTATCATGCCTTGATAAACTGTTCCAATTTAATACTTCCTAATTGAGAATCAGTTTACCAAATCAATCCCGAACCATGTGAACATCAAAACCAACCACTTACATTATATGAAGCCACTCAAGGTCTCAAGCTGTTGAACAAAATATTAAATCTCAAAACGATAGGTCAAATCATTACAAGATGCTATATATGATTCATGACCGGAGTAGGCTTTAGGTCGTATCATGCCTTGTTTTGAATATTGTGCTTCTTGCTGACATGCTTTATATGTTCGATGACTAGGTAGACGTATTGAATCGTTCTAAAGATCATGAGTAGGTTTGACCTCCTATTTGAACATGTTACTCGTTATTGTATGGCGTACCTGCCTAATCTGAGTTGTAGTTGTACACTTCGCACATGTATACACCCTATCAAGCTACTTTCCTCAGTTCATAAGTATGTGATTTGATATCTCTTGTTTCTATGCGTGTATTCTTGTATATGATTTTTGTGTGATGGACTGGATCGACAACACATGAGTTTTTCGTGCTGGTTGAGTTCTTATAGCACGTGAATTGTCTGTGGGATTGTTATGATTATGACACGTGAAATGTCCACATGCAGCATGTGGATAAGGATCCATTCCTCTTATGTTTCTCCTTGATGACATACACGCGAATTATCTGGAAACTGATCGGCGATTTTATTTTGTGTATCTTCTCTATATGCAAACTCCTTAGATGTATACATACTATTTACCACATATCTTCTCTATATTCTAGCTCTAGAATGTATGCATGCCTTTCATGCATATATTCTCTAGATACTTCTTTACTTGATGAAATGATTCACGGTGCATATTTATTCACGCATATCTTCTCTGTATGCAATTGTTGACGTGTTATTGGATACTATATACATATCATCTTTATATGAAACTGTTCATGGGATATTTGATATTTCATTCACATCTTCTCTATATGTCGCATTGATTGAAGAATTGAATTACACTACATATCTTCTCTATGTGTCAACTTGTGTAACTTGGCTCGTCCGATGCAACCGTTGATGATTTATTGATGCTAGGTGTATATCTTCTCTATATGGTGAAGTTTTAGTTTGGTTACGATGCTTGTGAATTTCTTCTCTATGTGCATCGATGGCCTTACATGTGCTTCATGTTTAGATTTTGGAAATGTTGCTGTGTACATTTATATATATAAATTGTACAGGTTGGATAAATGAGTATCTTTTGAGTTAAAATCTCATCACTACTTCGCCGAGGTTAGTTAGAATACTTACTGAGTACATGGGGTCGTTTGTACTCATACTACACTTCTGCACCTTGAGTACAAATCTTGGAGCTGAGCTGTTGTGGATGACGAAGGCTAGCATTGAAGATGCACTGACGTATCAGATATAAGATACTACTTGTTCATGGTAGTTTAAGATTTATGTTTATGGATATTCAAACATATATTGTATTTTCTTCAAACCAACGTTGTAAATCTATATCTTAGTGGCTCATGACTTGTACTACCGATCCTTGTGGCAATCGTATGGGTTTTCACCTTCTTATTCATTATTTATTGATGATATTTCATTCGAGTTATGTTATTTATTGTTTGGCTTAACTAGCATGTTAGCGTTAGGGGGCATCACGACTAGGTGGGAATTTGGATCGTGAATGGAATCGTGTACCCTATACTAACATGATACTAGGGAATGGTGTACCATATATCAAAAAAGATAAAAACACAACTAGGGATTGGTGTGCCATATGTTGAGAAATGCTGCTTGGAAATGGTGTACCCTATACTGACACACGACTAGGGAATGATGTACCCTATGTTAGAAAGGAAAAAATAACTAAGGATTGGTATACCTTATATTAGAAAATACCGTTAGGGATTAGTATACCTTATACTAACATGTGATTAGAGTAGGGCTGCCTATGTAGCCTTTCAGAATTAGGTCAAACATAGTTCAATAAATATGATGATTTGTTTTTATTTGCTTTGTCTTTTTTTCCCTTAAGATACTGGATATGTTGGTTCTAAACAGGGTGAACAAAGAATGGTAACAAGGCTCAAAGGGTTTAAGTAGGGGTAAATAATGTTTGGTAGCGATAATGGAAGTCTTTCATCATCCCAACCTAAGAATTCCTTTGTACGAAACATGTCAAGCATAGTACCTTTTAACTGCGTCGACATTAATGGTTATATCTGGAACATTTTCTTCTATATCCCTAAAATAGAAAGCTCCTCTTGGAAGCACTCTCTTGATGATGTACGGATGCTAGTTTGAAGCAAATTTTCCTTTAGATTCTTCTTGGTGCAGAATGATGTGTTTCAAAATAAATTGACCCACTTTAAACTGTCTAGGGCACGCTTTCATATTTGTCACGACCCGATATTCCCACCATCGGGACCTTGATGGCACCTAACATTTCACTTGTTAGGAAAGTCAACGTTAGAGGATCTTTAAACCAATTTTAATAAATTTAAATAAGTAAAAACAATTAAGCTGAAATGAAGCTACAGCTGGTGCAGAATAACAAAAGAAACCCATAATATCTAAGTACAGCCCGGATCTGGAGTCACAATTCACGAGCTTCTAGAGTCTCTACAATCAGGGTTTGGAATAAATACAACTATCTTGAATGAAAAGAACAGTAAAATAGGGAAAATGGAAGGGGACTTCAAGGTCTGCGGATGCCAGCAGATCTGCCTCAAGTCTCCACAAGAAATTCGAGCTGAAATGCCTCACGGATAGTTGGGACCAGTACAAAAATCTTCACAAGAAGTGCCGAGTGTAGTATGAGTACAATTGACCCAATGTAATCCGTAAGTGTCGAGCCTAACCTCGATGAGGTAGTGGTGAGGCTATGACAAGGCACCCACATAAAATAAACCTGTGCAGATAACAATTTACGTACAACACAATAACAAATAAAAGCTAAACATATGATTTTTGGGAGGGGACATACGAAGGGGGAGGGGGGGGTACAAGATACGATAAATACTAGAGGGAATGATAACAGAAACAATCAATAATACATTAACCAGCAAAACAATGAAGCCAAAGCAATCCTACATTGCCCAAAATAATTCTAAAAAATCTGCCGCAGTTTTGTCGAGAATTGAGTTGCATCCAGTTAACATGGTTCATGGAGAACAACATGTGGAATTCACCGTTGAAGAGGTAAATGCATTCACCATTGAAGAATGACTTCATCGAGCAGTGATCCTGAAATTTTCATATGGAAAACCAGATATCCAAGAGTTACGGCAGATTATACCAAAAAAATTCGACGTCAAAGGTTACTGCAACATTGTACAACTTGAGTATCGACATATATTGGTAAATTTTGATCCTTTTGAAGATTTCGTTCAAGTTCTATCAAGGTCTACAAGTTATGTTAAGGTAAAGGGAGATGAATTATTCTTTAGGACATTCCCATGGACGATGGGATTTAATGCACGTGAAGAAACTTCAAGAGCAGTCATTTGGATTTCTATGCCTGATCTGCCTGCAAACTATTTTACAAATAAATCCTTAATGTCCATAGCCTCAGAAGTAGGAAAGCCTTTAGTAGTGGACAAAGTGACACAAGATAAAATGCGACCAAGTACGGCGAGGGTAAAGGTGTTGTTAGACCTACTGGACAAACATCCTAAGAGAGTTAGGATTCATATTGTGGATAAAAGTTCAGGGAAAACTGTTGAACACTTTCAGGAGATTGTGTATGATAACCTTCCACAATATTGTACTTTTTGTAAGCACCAAGGACATGATGAAAGATCTTGTCGTTGGAAGATCGAGAAAAATAAAGAAGTTGCTGCTCCAGTGAAAGAAATCGAAGGGCTGGGCAGTCTTGACAAGTTAGAAGGTGATGCTAGGGATTATCTTAATGTAAAAAGAGAAGGACAAATAACAGAGGAGACATCAAGGAATAATGTGGTCGAGCAGCAGGTTTTGTGAGGTGAAGTAAGAAAACAATCTAGTAATTTGAACAATGAAGTTGTGCAACTGATTGGTGAAGCAGGAAAAGTACAGGTTATTGAGCAACAGGGTGTGCAAACTGAAGGAGGCAAAAAAAATAATACTGGGAACAATGCTAAAGCTATACAAATTAAATATTCCCAAAACCATATGGATAATGCAAGACAAGTTTGTGAAGGAGTTGTGAGTAATGCTGTTGTCGAACAAGGAAAACAAACTAGTAATATGACCATTGGGAAGGTGCAGAGTCAAACAGTTGTGGGAGATGATCCAAGGGTTGTTAAGGGTCCAACTAAAGGTAATGTCCCTGCTGAAAAAGCCTTAGCAACAATTTTCAATGCCATACACCCAGTGGTGCAAGCTTATGATAAGTTGCAATCTTCTAAGAATTGAACTGCTACTGGATTTAATCGAGCTCAAGCAGGTGTGCAAATTGAGATTAAGGCAGATGATAGAAAAGATGATATGGGGCAGGATACAGGTAATAATATGTCACATGTTGTAGCTGAAGGAGAGGTACAAAATTTAGAAAATAATGAGACTGGGCAAGAAGCAGCACCAGTGGTCACTAACGAGGGTGAGACCTAGGCTTTAGGAGTCGAAGACAGAGGAAATAAGGGCGTGCTTGTGGAAGATAAGGCTGGGCATGCAAAGATTGATGGTAAGGGTGAGAATATAAACAAAAAAGGAGAATATTGGAACGTGGTAACTCCCAGAACCTACAAAGAAAGGACTATCACCAAAACTACAGAACAAAACTGTTCGACCAAATGACACTAACCTTGTGTCCAGTGGCAATTCATTCGAGATTCTGGTAAGTGATGGAGATGCTGGAGATGATACAACTGGTCTAAATGGTAATGGGACATCCAAGGAGTTAGTACCATGCAACAACAATAACAAAGAACCTCAGGACAATGACTATTTAGCGAGCGATTTGAATGTTCGACAAAAGGTTTCAAAGAAAAATCTGGTGGAGGAGTTAAGGGGCAAAGATCACAGCTCCAATGCTCCTACTCTGCATTTTTCTAATCCTCATGTGGAACAAATTATTAAAGATGTGCAAAATGCAATGATGTTGAATAAAAATCTGGTAAAACAACCTATGGTCACATTGAACACCTCAGTGTTTGAAGTACCAACACAGTCATTGGAGTCTTGTGGAGAGCATACTGGTGATGCTGGACAATTGGTACTATCCACAGGAAATAATAAAGAAATTACCAAGGCCAATTTGAGGGAGATGGCAATCAAATCCAAGCTTTGGACAGACCGATGTGAGTATGAGGGTGAAGAAGATTAGGCTAATGAGTTTGCAGGAGATTCAATTGAGGAGGATGATCAAGAAAGTGAAGAGGAAGATATGTTATCAGTTGGCTCACCTACTTTGCCTAGAATTAGCAGTGTGTCAAAGGTAAGCTCAAGTAGTAAGCTTAATGCTAAAGCACCAGAATTCATTCCTTTATCAAGGCAGAAGATTGATGAAACAAACAAAAATGAATCTCGATTGAAGGCAGTGGCAGTATCAAAGAGATATGGGCAACAACAGTAGTTAATCGTACATGATCTTGCTGCTATCTGTGTAAATGAGAGGCAAGAAGCTGCATTAAATCCAGAAAATCAGCAACTTATTGAAAGTAATCCAAAATCAACTGAAAAAAATGCAAAACAAGGGACAATAAAAACAGATTTCAATTGCTCCAGTGATCAGATTGGAGGAAAGAATGTTACTGGATGCGATGGTAAATCCTAAACCTGCAAATTTGTTTACTACCACTTCTTTGAGCACCGGTCGTGTAAACAAGAACAGGAATAAGGTGCAAGACTTATCAAAACAACAGAACAAATCAATGGTAACTAATACATAAGATGGAAATTCATTGACGACACAAGGTTTGGATAAACATATGCTACATCTAGTGAAGGTGGCCAGAGATATGTATGAAGAGGGCGAGGAAGAAGATATATTAAATCAATACCAGGCAGAGGTAGCAAGAAAAGGTGATTTATCACCTATGCATAGCGAAAAAAGGAAGAAGTCTCATACAAGAGAAAAAAGTTGGGACGACAAGGTTAGTGATGATGCGAACATAAGGCGACTGCCAATGAGAGTTGCCAAACAAAGATAGATTCTTCCAACTACGTCAACAAATTCCAATCATTCCAAAAAGAAAGCATAAAGTTTGAAGACATTTTGAAGAAGGTTGAGGATGAAGACAAGCGTCCACAAGTTGAAGACTTCACAAGATTAGAGAAGAAAGAGCAACAGTGTAATTTCTACATCTTTTTATTTTATAATCATATTAGCATAGTCTTATGTAATATCATTACAGAGTATGTTATAAAATCTGTGATGATCATAGAATATCTAGTACTTTCTAGCTCTTTCTTTTTACATGCATGTTAGTAGGTGAAGATATTTTATGCCTCATTAGGAGTAGTCAAGGTAAGGTTTAGCCCAGTAGTTGTTTGTTCATGGCCTATGACTTTGGGATAATACCCAAACAACTATGAAATTATATGCCCTCGTGAGACTTTGCCGGCAGATACACCATGATCCTCTACATGAGGCTGCCATTAGGGCATTATGACGCGCAGAGGAGTGATTCTATAGCCAAGGTATAGAGGCAACACTAATGGTGCTATTGCCCCCTTAGTTGTACTATTTCTTTGTGGTTCTTTTTTTTCTTTTTTATTATTAATAAAACTAGCCCTAGGCACTTGCCTAGTGGATTTGCTTAAAAAAAACATAATGAACAAAATTACACGGCATCACCCGTCGTGCTTTTACTCTCAACCTTACTATGAAACAATAATAACTGCATGACATCACCATTCATGCTTTTACTCTCACCCTCGTTGTGAAACAATAACAACTGCACGTTATCACCCTTCATGCCTTTACTCTCAACCTCACTGTGAAACAATAATTTCTACACAACATCACCCTTTGTGCTTTTAACACTCTTATATGGCACGACATCACCCTTCATGCATTAACACTCTACCTTACCATATAACAGTGAGCATAAACAAAAGGGAGATAGAATAAGCAAGAACAAACCTTGCATCAACAATGTTTCCACAATACCATCCTTAACTTCGGAAAAACAATACTTAAACATCTCAAATAGCTCATAAATGCGAAAAGAACGATCAATTTAGTAATTAACTAGACTAAGCATGGATACCATGATCAAAGAATGAAATAAATTGCAAGAAAACAAGTTCCACCGCATGCTTTGACCCAACAACAACGCATAAGTACTCATCACCTCACATATACGTTGTACCCAATTCTAAACATGTAGAAATAGGCAAACAAGTCTTAATCCCTCAAGTCAAGGTTAACCACGATACTTACCTCACTCCAAAGACCAACTCAAAGCTCAACCACGGCTTTGCCTTTTGAACAAGCCTCCGAACCAACCAAATCTAGCAAATTATCAACCAAACAATTCAAAATAAGCCTTTGGCACTAGCCACGAATGAAAAGGGTTCAATCTAGGTTATTATTGAAAAAGTCAACAAAAGTTAACTCTCGGGCTCACTTGGTCCAAACCCGAAATTCGAACCAAAAATCGATTACCCATCCACCCCCGAGCCCGGTTATGTAATTTATTTCGAATCCGACCTCAATTTGAGGTCTAAATTTAAATTCTACAAAAATCCCTTATTCTACCCTCCCCGTCCCCCCCCCCCCCCCCCCCCCCCCCCCTCAAATTTACACCATGAAAATACTAGATTTTAGGTTGAAATCTTATGAAATGTAATGAAACATTGAAAGAAATTTGGTTAGAATCACTTACCAATGAATTAGGGAAGACGGGTTCTTGGAAAAATTCTCCTCTAGGGTTTTCTTGTTTTGAAAATTTGAAGAATGAGGGAAAATCCTGTCTAACTCATATTTCAACAATCACAAATGTCACAATTTCGACCTGGGGTTCGTAGTTACGAACCCCACAAATGCAAGAAGTGCTTCGCAAATGCGAAGGTTCCCCCATCTCTGCTATCATTACATTGGCAATGATTTGTTCCCAGATGCGAACTGGGCCTGATCGCAAATGCGATCGAATTGATTGCAAATGCGAAGTAACTCCTTCCCCAGTTGTTTACCCTAAAATCTTAGTAACAATTTAAATTTATAATGAGGTTTTAAAGATATGTGATTTAATCCAATACTAATTAATTTAACAAGAAAAGTAAGTATGTGGGTTGAGTAAGAAAATTAAATCAAACCAGTATATGAACGAGCTACTTCCCCGAGCTTCAAGGTTACCTCGAGAAGGACCTTGGTGAGTAGTAGAAATAAACAAAGGGAGTGTAATAAAGTTAAAGGACAATTTCTGAGAGATGAGCAGAAAAGTAAAGGTGTATATTCTTTGCCGATGATTGATGATGCTTACAAATGATTGCGGTCCCCTTTATATAGGAGGGGAACCCTAAATAAGGTACATTTCTATTTACAGTAAAAAATCTTATTGGGATAGTTGTATAACAACCTAGTACGGATTTGTACTAATTTGTACAGATCTATTCCAGAATATACGCCATGATCTTGGGGACGTGTCGAAAATCTTATCCTTTTGTAAAAAACTCCTAACGGAACTATTCATGAATCGATCGTACTTGGCTCTGATGTCCCTCGAGCACTTAGGTCTTCGAGCCTCCTATTCTGCCTTCGAGCCCGAGTTAGGTCTTTATCGAACTTCTGCCCTCGATGCGACGTCTCGAGCATACAAAATTGGGGTCATATGATTTTGACCGTATACACCAGTCCCCTTCGCAAAAGCGAAAACCTATTCACAATTGAGAAATTGTGTCTCTTCGCAAATGAGAAGAATTTGATCGCAAATGCAAACCTGTCAGTTATGCTGCCATATCGCAAATGCGAGGTCTGAGACCAGTGAGTTCTCTAAGTCCAAACCACTCTGTGGTCTATCCGAAACTCACCCGAGCCCTTGGGGCTCCAAGAAAAAAATTCACACAAGTCTAAAAATATTATATGAACTTGCTTGCGTGATCAAATCGCCAAAATAATACCTAGAACTATGAATTGGACACCAAAATCAAATGAAATTTTCAAGGAACTTTAGAACTTCTATTTCAACAACGGGACGTCCGAATAAAGTCAAACCAACTCAGTTTCTCCCAAAATTTGACAGGCAAGACATAAATATAGTAATGAACCTATACCGGATTTCTGTCACGCCCCAAACCTGGGGGCGACACTGGAATCCGGTGCCTCACCTATCCTTGCGTACCAACTTGTGACTAAGGAACTCTAAACATATGATATCATACTTTGACCATGGGCCATATTGCAAGACAATTGCAAATTATGACTAAACATTAATATAATGATGGGCCAACAAGGCCGTCATTACTACTAAATCTGGCAAACCAACAAAATATACATAAAAGGCCTACAAGCCCAACATACTACACTAACTGATAGGATATGTCTACCAGCCTCTACTGATGGATATACTGTGATTGGAACAGGGCCACGGTCTACTCATATCACATATACATATATATATATATATATATATATATATATATATATATATATATATATATATAAGATGTACATAAAGCTCTGGACCCGGCAACTCCGAAAGGCATGGAGCTTACCAATCAAGCTGAACTCGGGCAACACTTAATGAGGAGGCCTACCCGTCTGTCTGTCTGAACCTGCAAGCATGAAATGCAGCGCCCCCAGAAAAGGGACGTTAGTACGAAAAGCAACGTCACTACGAAATTATGTACTGAGTATGTGAGGCAATATACTGACAACTGAAACTGAACTGATAATATAATAACTGCAAGTAGCTGAAAGTCAAAGATAATCTGAAGATATGCTTACATGCTGATACTGACTCAACTCTCTCAATATAGTAAGTAAAATAGATGTCTGGCCCTATATATATATATATATATATATATATATATATATATATATAAAAATGCTCTGCCGTAGTAGGTTCGCTCATAGGCGCCCGACCGTACTAGGCTCTGTATCTCGACCATATTAGGCTCGGTATATAACTTACCATCTGATCAGAGGTTTCCCAATAGGGGTTTGCCCATCGATTATAGCTCGGTGGTAATGAAAATACTGGAATATTATATATATAGATTCTATGCTCTCTTGGCTGGAAAAAAGAAATACTCAAACGAATATGAAGTCCCGATACGGAAAATATTATAACTTACAAGACTAAGAAAATATACGTAAATTCCGGGATATGAATTTTTCTTTATGCCTCGTTATCAAACTCGTGTAATTACGAGATCATGCCAAAATGAAAGAAGAGCTTAGCCTTAACATACCTGTAGTAGGGAAAATCCGTATGATATTCTTGGAAAAGATTGCACCGTATTCCTTTAGAATCTCAAAATCCCACTGATTTTACCTTGTGAAATCTCATACGAATTTTTGTAGAAAAATTTCATATGATCACTTTGTTAATTTGATCACAAACTTTCAAGGTTGTTACTAAAGCAATACGTTAGAGCCTTTATGGCTTTTCTTGTGAATTCCATCTATTTTGTGAATAATGCAAGCTTGGACATAAGAAGAAATTTTCAATCCTTTCCTAAATGATTGCCACCTTTCATATTATAACATGAGTAATTTCAATTTGCAAGGGGGGCTGCCACCTCATGCAATATAATTGATGAGTAATATCCCATTATCCAATAATTAATTCCTTAATTAATGGGGTAATATTCATTATCCAATAATTAACCAATCACCCACATAATTAGGAATTACCTCAAATTACTTAAAATACTACTCACTTTTCACATACCTTATACACCTTACTATCATGGTCATGTGGTACCTTGTATGACACTAGCCCATAAATACCGAGTATTTTAGCTCTGGCCGTATTTTATCCCAACATGACAAACTTGGACGAAAATTCATTTTCTTTGACTTGCTTCCCCTTTCACCTT
Source organism: Nicotiana paniculata (assembly GCA_005239505.1). Taxonomy (NCBI): domain Eukaryota; kingdom Viridiplantae; phylum Streptophyta; class Magnoliopsida; order Solanales; family Solanaceae; genus Nicotiana; species Nicotiana paniculata. The sequence goes on from MDKI01173337.1 coordinate 39,467, forward strand.
CACGAATTTACTCATTACTTGTTTGAAATAGCATAATCCTTATAATATCCAAATAATCTTTTCCTTGGACTAATGTCAATTACCTTACGACAAATTCAACGTATAATACTACAGGGTGCAACATCGTCGTAATTTAATGCTACGAAGCGTAACATCATCGTAATATAATACCGCAGGACGTAATATCGACGTAATATTGCGGGGCCTAACAGTTCCGGAACCAAAATATGGACCCGGTATCAACAAAGTCAAACATTGGTCAAACTTTCTAAGTCATTAAGCCTTTAAACATAAATTTTTTGACAAAATATGAAAGCTCGAGCTAGGGACCTCAGAATTCGGCAAATCACGATACGGACCCACCGGGACCGTCAAAACACAGATCTGGGTCTGTTTTCTCAATGTTGACCGAAGTCAACTCATATATTTTAAAGGTAAAATTTCTTACTTTATCAATTTTTAACATAAAAGCATTTAAGAAAAACATCCGGACTACGCACGTAAATCGAGAAAGTCTTAAAACACCTAACGGAGGCTTCGAAACACAGATTTACGATTTAAAACTCTAGATGTCCTACCTGGTCATCACAATTTCCATCTCTAAAACAACCGTTCGTCCTCGAACGGGCATAGAAAAGTACCTGGCTGGTAAAAATGTGTGGATATCTACTCCGCTTATCTGACTCGGACTCCCAAGTAGCTGCCTCAACTGGTTGACCTCTCCACTACACTCGAATTGAAGGATAACTCTTAGACCTCAACTGTCAAACCTGTCGGGCTAGAATAGCCACCGGTTCTTCCTCGTAAGTCAAATCCTTGTCCAATTGGACTAAGCTAAAATCTAGCACATGGGACGGATCACCGTGATATTTCCGGAGCATGGACACATGGAACACTAGATGAACTGCTGATAAACTAGGTGGAAATGCGAGCTTGTAAGCCACCTCACCCACTTTCTCCAGAATATCAAAGGGTCCAATGTACCTAGGGCTCAACTTGCCATTCTTTCTGAACCTAATCACCCTTCATGGGTGAAACCCAATGCTATACCCTCTCTCCGATCAAGAATGCAACATCACAAACTCGACGGTCTTCATAACTCTTCTTCTTGGACTGAGCTGTGCGAAACTTGATCCTGAATAATCTTAACCTTATCCAATGCATCCTGTACCAAATATGTACCCAACAACCAAGCATCCCCTGACTCGAACCATCCAACTGGCGATCGGCACCGCCTCCCATATAATGCCTCATAGGGAGCCATATAAATGCTTGACTGGTAGTTGTTGTTGTAGGCAAACTCTGCAAGTGGAAAGAACTGATCCCAATAACCCCCAAAATCTATAACACAAGCGCGGAGCATATACTCCAACATCTGAATAGTGCGCTCGAACCTTTCATCTGTCTGAGGATGAAATGCTGTGCTCAACTCAAGTTGCGTGCCCAATTCACATTGTATTGATCTCCAAAAGTGCGAGTTGAACTGTGTAGCTCGATCAGAAATGATAGACACGGGCATACCGTGAAGACAGAAGATCTCGCAGATGTAGATTCTAGCTAACCGCTCCGAAGAATAGGTAACTTCCACAGGGATGAAAGGCATTGACTTGGTTAACCTCTCAATAATAACCCATACCGCGTCAAACTTCCTCTGATTCAGTGGGAGTCCAACAACAAATCCATAGTGATATGCTCCCACTTCCACTTAGGAATCTCTAACTTCTGAAGCAAACCACCTAGTTTCTGATGCTCACACTTTACCTGATGACAATTTAGACACCGAGCTACATATGCCACTATATCCTTCTTCATCCTCCTCCACCAATAATGCTGCCGCAAGTTCTAATACATCTTGGCGGCACCCGGATGAATAGAATACCGGGAACTATGAGCCTCCTCAAGAATCAACTCACGAAGTCCATCTACATTGGGCACACAAATATGATCCTGCATCCTTAAAACTCCATCATCTCTAAAAATAACCTTCTTGGCACCACGTGCCGCACTGTGTCTCTAAGGACAAGAAAATGAAGGTCGTTATACTGTCTCTCCCTAATATGCTCAAACAAGGAAGATCAAGCGACTATACAAGCTAGAACACGACAAGGCTTTGAAACATCCAACTTCACGAACTGATTGTTCAAAACCTGAATATCTTATGCAAGCGATCTCTCACCGACTGGAATGTACGCAAGGCTTCCCATACTCGCTGCCTTTCTACTCAAGGCATCGACCACCATATTGGCCTTCCCGAGATGAACAAGATGGTGATATCATAATCTTTCAACAGCTCCAACCATATCTTTTGACTCAAATTGAGATCCTTTGGTTTGAACAAATACTGAAGGCTCCGATGATCTGTGAAAACCTCGCACGACACGCCGTAAAGATAGTGCCTCCAAATCTTTAACGCATGAACAATGGCTACCTGATCCAAGTCATGGACAAGGTAATTATTCTCATGAACCTTCAATTGCTGCGACACATATGCAATCACACTACAATCCTACATCAATACTGCACCGAGCCCAACACGAGATGCATCACAATATACCATATAAGATCCTGAACCTGTGGGCAACACCAACACTGTCACTGTAGTCAAAGTAGTCTTGAGATTCTAAAAGCTCGCTCTGACCATCTAAATGGGCAATCTTCTGGGTCAATATTGTCAATGGGGATGATATAGATGAGAACCCCTCTACCAACCGTCGGTAATAACCCGCCAAACCCAAGAAACTTCAGATCTTCATAGCTGAAGTAGGTCTAGGACACTTCTAAACTGCCTCAATCTTCTTAGGGTCCACCTGAATGCCCTCTGCCAATACTACGTGCCCCAAGAAAGCAACTGAGTCCAACAAAAATTAGCACTTTGAAATCTTGGCATAAAGTTGTCTATCCCTCAAAGTCTGAAGTACAATCTGAAGATGCTGCTAGCGCTCCTGTCGACTGCGGGAGTATATCATGATATCATCAATAAAAAAAATAAAAAAAATCACAAAGGAATCTAGATAGGGCTTGAAAATCCGGTTCATCAAATCCATAAATGTTGCTGGGGCATTCTCCAACCCGAAAGGACATAACTAGAAACTCATAATGCCCGTACCTAGTCTGAAAAGCTGTCTCAGGGACATCGGATGCCTTGATACTCAACCGATAGCCACACCTCAAATCAATCTTCAAAATACCTTGGCCTACTGAAGCTGATCAAATAAATCATCAATCATCGATAGTGGATTTGTTCTTGATGGTGACTTTTTTCAACTACCGATAATGTATGCACATCCTCATCGATCCATCCTTCTTCTTCACAAACAACACAAGCGCACCCCAGCGTGAGACACTATGCCTAATGAAGCCCTTATAAAGTAAAGCTTGCAACTGCTCCTTCAATTCTTTCAACTCTAGCAGGGCCATACAGTATGGCGGAATAGCAATTGGCTGAGTTCCCAGAGCCAAATCAATACAGAAATCAATATCTCTGTCAAGTGTCATCCCCAGCAGATCTGCAGGAAACACCTTTGGAAAATCACGAACAACTGGTAGTGAATCCATGGAAGGAACCTCCGCTCTGGAATCGCAGACATAAGTAAAATAAGTTAGACACCCTTTCTCGACCATATGCAGAGCCTTCACATAAGAGATAACACCGCTGGTAGAATTGGCAGGAGTCCCTCTCCACTCTAGTCGATGCAACCTCGTCAAGGCTAAGGTCACCGTCTTGGCGTGACAATCCAATATAGCATGATAAGGTGACAACCAATCCATGCCCAAGATGGCATCAAAATCAACCATGATGAGAAGTAGAAGATCTACATCTCGAGACTTCTAATAGTAATCACACATGAACGATAAACACAGTCTACAACAATAGAATCTCCCACAAGTGTGGACAATTACACAGGAGCACTCAAATAATCACAAGGAACAACTAGATATAAAGCAAAGTAGGATGACACATAGGAATAAGTAGAGCTCGAACAAAATAGAACTGAACCATCCATATGGAAAACTGAATTACCACTTGTGATAACATCGTCAGATGACTCAGCCTCAGACCTGGCTGGGAAAGCATAACATCGGGGCAGGGACCCACCACTCTGAACCACGTCCTTGGGATGGCCCCTAACTGGCTAGCCTCCACCTCTAATGGCTTGGCCTCCACTTCTAACGATCTGACCTCTACCTCAAGCTACCTGACCCCTTTCTCTTGCTGGTTGATCAGGCGGTGTAGCAACTAGGCTGCTACTGTGAGCTACCCAGTGCCCGAGGGAGAAATTTAGTAATATGCTTCGGGTCACCACAAGTATAACAGAACCCTGGCTGCTGTGGTGGCTGACCCTGAAACTGACACTGTCGACCTGAGTAACCACCCTAAAAACTATGGAGTGGAGGTGCACTAATAGGAGTTGGTGGTGCACTATAGACTAGCTGATCGGGATGAGACATTTGAGGGTCGCGACCACCTAAAGCATAGTGAGATGCTTGGAGTGCTGAATGAAACGACTTGGGAGTATGGCCTCTACCAAAAGCACCATTACCTTCAGACGAGGCGCCACTGAACCCACAAGAATGACGAGGCCTCTTATCAGACCCCCTCCCTCTCTCCTATGCAAGAACCACCTCGATCTACCTGGCGACATTGGCAGCCGCCTGAAAAGATATCTCACTTCTAGTATCCTTGGCCATCTGAAGCTTGATAGGGTGAGCGAGTCCATCTATAAACCTCCTCACCCTCTCCCTCTAATTAGGAAGCAAAAGAAGAACATGACGGGCTAGATCCACAAAATGGGTCTCGTACTAAGTAACAGTCATACTGCCCTACTGGAGATGCTCAAACTACCGACGGTAATCCCCTCTCAATATGATAGGGAGGAACTCTTCTAGGAAGAGCTGAGAGAACTAGTCCCATGTAAGAGCAGGCGACCCAGCTGGTCTGGTCCACACATAGTCCCTCCACCATTTCTTGGCGGAACCCGCCATCTGAAATACTAAAAAATGGACCCCATTGGTCTCACCTATATCCATGTTCCGCAGCACCTCATGGCAGTAGTCCAATCTCGGTAAATCCTCAGAAGACATGGCGTGTCCATCACCGGCTTGTGCCAGAACAACCGACTGAACTACCCCAACTGGCGGGGCTTCTGGAGTTTGATACTAGGGAGCCATCTGCTTTGAAGTGTGAGTAGCGGGAGTCTGTGCTCCTACCCCAGCCTGAGAGACGGTTTGTTCCATAGGATATGTACCAGCTTTGGCCACACTCTCCTTAAGGCCCAACAAATGGACTAGAGTGTTCTGAAGCACTAGGGTGGAGATGAACCCCTCCGGGACCTAAGCTGGTCCAACAGGTCCAGTTTGAGCTGGAACATCATCCACTGCTGGTGCTGCTACTCGAGCTCTGCCTCGGCCTCGACCTCTACCCCTCATAGAAGATGCCATTGGATGCTCCAGTTGCTGTCCATATGAAGACGTAGCACGTGTCCTTGCCATTTGCGGAAGGACAAGAATAAAAGAGTTCAATCAGCAATGATAGAATAAAATCGCACAACAGAGAAGAATAGAAGTGAAATTTGTTCCTAAACTACATAGCCTCTGAAAGATTAGTACATACGTCTCCGCACTGATCCTTCAGACTCTACTAAGCATGCTCGTGACTTGTGAGACCTAGGCAACCTAGTGCTTTGATACCAACTTGTCACGGTCCGGAATTCCAACCGTCGGGACCATGATGGTTCCTAATATTTCACTTGCTAGTCAAGCTAACATTAGAGGATCTTTAAACCAATTTAAATCAATTTCAATAAGTAAAAATAATTAAGCTAAAATAAAGATAAAACTAGTGCAGAATGAAATAAGAACCCCATAATATCTAAGTACAACCCGGATCTGGAGTCACAATTCACGAATTTCTAGAGTCTCTACAAACAGGGTTTGAAATAAATACAATTGTCTTGAATGAAAAGAACATTAAAATCGGGTAAATGGAATGGGACTTCAAGTTTGTGGATGCCAGCAGATCTACCTCGAGTCTCCATAAGCAAATCCGAGCTAAAACGCCTCACGAACATCTTAGACTAGTACCAAAATCTGCACAAGAAGTGAAGAGTGTAGTATGAGTACAACCGACCTAATGTCCTCCATAAGTGTCGAGCCTAACCTCTACGAGTTAGTGACGAGGCTATGACAAGACATCCATGTAAGATAACACTATACGTACAACAAAATTACATATAAAATCTAAAATGTGATTTTTGGGAGGGGACATACCAAAGGGGGGTGCCAGATACGATAAATACTACAGGGAATGATAACGGAAACAGTCAATAAGCCCTTAACCAACAAAACAATAAACATAATGATCAAAATTGTACGACATCACCGTTTGTGTTTTTGTACTCTACCTTACCATATAACAGCGAGCATAAACAAAGGGAGACAAAATAAGCAAGAACAGACCTCACATCAACAATGTTTCCACAATACCATTCTCATCTTCTGAAAAACAATACTCAAACATCTCAAATAGATCGTAAATGTGAAAAGAACGAGAAATTTAGTAATTAACTAGACTAAACTTGGATATCATGATCAAAGAAAGAAATAAATTGCAAGAAAACATGTTCTATCGCATGCTTTGACCCAACAACAACGCATAAGTACTCATCACCTCACATATACGTTGTACCCAACCTCCAAACATGTAGCAAAAAGGCAAAAAAGTCCAAATCCCTCAAGTCAAGGTTAACACGACACTTACCTCGCCTCAAAGACCAACTCAAAGCTCAACCACGGCTTTGCCTTTTGAACAAGCCTCTGAACCAACCAATTCTAGCAAATAATCAACCAACTAATTCAAAAGAAGCCTTAGGAACTACCCACGAATGAAAAGCGTTCAATTTAGGGCATAATCTAAAAAGTCAACTCCCGGCCCACTTGGTCCAAACTTAAAACTCGGACCAAAACTTGATTACACATTCACCCCTAGACCGGATATGTAATTTGTTTCAAAAAATTAAAATCTTACTTAAATCCCTAATTCTACCCCCCCCCCCTCAATTTCCACCATTAAAATACTAAATTTTAGTTTGAAATCTTATGAAATGTAATGAAAGATTGACAGAAAATATGTTAGAATCACTTGCCAATGAATTGGGGAAGAAGGGTTCTTGGAAAAATTCGCCTATAGAGTTTTCTTGTTTTGAAAATTTGAGGAATGAGAGAAAATCTTGTCTAACACACACTTGAACAGTCGTAGATGTCGCAATTGCGACCTGGGGTTCGCAATTGCGAACCTCGCAAACGCAAGAAATGATTCACAAATGCGAAGGTTGCCCCATCTCTGCTATCATTGCATTTGCGATGATTTGTTGGCATATGCGAACTGCGACTGATCACAAATGTGACCCAATTGCAAAGTAACTCCCCCCAGTCCCCGTTGCAAAAATGAAGACCTGTTCGCAATTGCGAAATTGTGTCTCTTTGCAAATGTGAAGAATTTGATCGCAAATGCGAACCTGGCAGGTATGCTGCCATATTGCAAATGCGAGGCCAAACTTGGCAAATGATCTGAAACTCACCTGAGCCCTCGGGGCTGCAAAACAAACATGCACACAAGTCTAAAAATATCATGCAAACTTGCTAGCGCGATCAAATTGCCAAAATAACACCTAGAAATATGAATCGGACACCAAAATAAAATGAAATATTCAAGAAACTTTAGAACTTCTATACCAACAACCATACGTCCGAATCACGTCAAACCAATACCGTTTCTCACCAAATTTGGTAGACAAGTCATAAATATAGTTATGAACCTATTCTGATTTTCGGGAAAAAAATACGGACCCGATATCAACAAAGTCAAACATTGGTCAAACCTTCTAAGTCATTAAGCCTTTAAACATAAATATTTTGACAAAATATGAAAACTCGAGCTAGGGACCTCAGAATTTTATTACGTGCATACACCCAAGTCCCAAATCACGATACATACTCACCGGGACCGTCAAAATATGGATCCAGGTCCTTTTTCTCCGACTGCACACACAAATCAAGGAAGGCTTAAAAGAGCTAACGGAGGTTTAAAAAACAAATGTAATGTTTAAAACTCTAGATGACCTACCGAGTCATCACAGTATTGTATGCGGGCCATTGTTTCTTGATACAATCCTCCCGAGACAGACTGCGGTCAGATGTTGATATTAATTTTTCCAATTAGGTTTTTACCCATTCGTCATCCTCAATGTTTGCTTCAACAATGATTAGAAATGAGGGAATTTTAACTTCCGCAGGTATCATTACTTCAGCTCCATAAACCATTAAGTATGGAGTTGCTCCAATCGAAGTTCACACAATTGTCCGATATCCAAAATTGTAAAAATCATCTTTTCATGTCATTTCCTGGAACCATGTACAATTTTCCTAAGAGTCCTCTTTATGTTTTATTTACAACTTTAACAAGTCCATTGGCCCTGGGCTGCTAAGGGGTAGTATTGAGATGTATAATTTTGAACTAATTCACATACCTTCATCATCAGATGACTGTTCAAAATGGCAGTGTTGTCCGTAATGTTAGTTTCTAGGATACCAAATCGGCAAGTGATGTTGGATGCACAAAGTCTACTACCGCTTTCTTGGTAACTGATTTAAGAGTGACCACCACTACCCTTTTTGTGAATTAGTCAATGGCGACCTAAGTGAATCTGTGACCATTCAATGCTTTTGATTCAATTGGTCCAATGACATGAGCAAACATGGGATGCAATGTCAAAGGTGGTGAATGGATTAGATCACTGTGTATTTGACATTGATGATTCTTGCGGACAAAACTAAAGCAATCCTGTTCCATGGTGCCGGGACCTAAAATGCACCTAGTCGTGATGTTACCTAATTTAACCCGCTAGGTAAGCCAAGCAACAGTTACACAATTCTAATGAAAATAATCAATAAATAAAATAGCTGAGTTTCCATACGATAACCCAAGGATTTGTAGTACAAGTCATGAGCCACTAAAATTTAGATTTGCAAAGATGGTATGAAATAAATACAATATCTGTTTGGAATATACATAAATAGAAAAATAATCTAAAACTACCGAGGACAAGGGGTAGATATAACCGAAAAATAGGTACATCTTCAATGCCAACTTCTGTCACCACAGCAGCTCAGCTCCAAGATCTGCATACAAGGTGCATAGTGTCGTATGAGTAAAAACAATCCCATGTAATCAACAAGTATCATAACAAACCTCGGTGAGGTATTAGAGGCAAAAATTATCAATGTTACTCGCTAATAACTTGTTCACTTCATAAATCTCACAATTATACAACATTAATATTATAAAATCATAAATCATGGATAAAGCCACCTCGGTTAACAAGGATAACGTAACATGCTCTGTTTCAGTTAACAATCCAACATATAGAGCATATATGTGTGAAATACTAGATAATCCTTCACCAGCTGCATATTGAGAAGATATGTATGAAACCTCAATTAATCCTTCAACTATTATATATAAAGAAGACATGCATGATTAACCAAGTCAAGCCATATGGACTCACATAAAGAGAAGATATGTAGCGCGTCTCATCTCACCAAGTAAGGTAGCATATATTGAAGATATGCATAAATGCATGTTCATACCACAGAGCTAGCAAATAGAGAAGAGCTTAAGCAAAATCATGTATCCATCCATGGAAATTGCAAGCAAAGAAGAAATGCAATATCCAAAACACATTGGTCAGTTTTCCACATACTGCGTGTGCACCATCAAGAGAGAAATATGAGACGATGACCCTAACAGGATTGCTCCTTATCCACACGCTGCATGGATAACTCATGTGCTGAACGAACAACTCATATGCCAATAATATCTCAATCGCACGGACACTTCACATGCCAATAATAACAACCACACGTACAACTCATGTGCCAATAATCACATCTTAGATCCACACAAACAAATCATGTACTATCATAATCACAACCCCACGGACAACTCACGTGCCAACAATGACAACCGTACAGACAAATCACGTGGCAATTATCACAAATGCACGAACAACTCACGTGCTACAAGTCCAATCTATATCACACAGAAAGAAGATATGCACGGTTACTTGTACATCAATAATGAATACAAAATTTCATACTCAGAGACTGGTATAAGTGACATGCTAAGGTGTAGGCATGTGCGAAGTGTGCTATCATAGCTCAAATCAGCCAATTAAATCACGAAAGTAGCAGTTATCATGTTCAATCAAGAGATTAACCTTTATGTAACCTCAAACATGGTTCAAATAGATCACAAAGGAAGGGGGTTAAAAACATGAGAAACATAACATCGTGAAGCTTAGCAATCAGTTTTAGGCATATCATAGCCTAAGAACTATCCCGAGCATGAATAATACCCCAGTCCGCGAACATAGGCTCAACCCCTCACATGTATGCCAAAAATAGCACGTAGCTATCACAAATAACCCAAGAAACTAGTGCCTCAACCAAATTTACGTTAGATACTTACCCCAACCAAGAAAAAATGAAACTCTAGAAACTCCATCCCGTTTAAATCAACCTCCGAACGGCTCGAATCTAGCCAAAAGCAACTCAAAATAATCAAATAATACTATAGGAATCAAATCCAAATGACCAAGGTTGAATCTTTAATCAAATACTCAAGTCAACCAAAAATTCAAACCGAGCCCGCTCCTCAAAAATGACAAAACTCACAAATTCCGACAACCCATTCGAAAACAAGTCCAACCATACAAGTTTTATCCAAATCCGACTCCATATCGATGTTCAAAAACCCATTATTCACTTTAGAAGCCAGCCGCATTTGTGGCTCTGCAGATGCGGCTCATCAAGCATGAAGTGAAATTCCTCAGTCCGGCCAAACTCCGAAGGTGCACACCTCCAACCGCAGTTGCGACTTCGGATCTTCAACCAAACCTCTGTATATGCGATCACACCAGGTCCTCTCCATAACCAACAATAGTTAACATGATCCAAAATGGTATGGAACACGTCCAAAACTCACCTGATCCCCTCGGGACTGCGTTTGAATATTCCAATAAGTTCGAATACATAAAACGGACGCACTCAAAGCTTCAAATCTCACAAAATAACATCAAAACCACGAATCGCATCTCAATTCAAGTTTTACGAACTATTCTAAATTTCCAAATTCCATACTTATGCCGAACACATCTAAAAAAATTGGAATCACCTCAAATTTTGCACACAAGTTCCAATTGACATAAATAAACTATTCCAACTCCCTAAACAACAATCCAGACCCAATAACTTTAAGGTAAACTCCCCGTCAAACCTACAAACTTTCCAAACCTTTAAATTGCAAACTTTTACCAATTAGAGCCAAAACCTTCTAAGTCATCCAAGAAAATCCAGAATCACCATCCGGACCTAACAGGACAATCAATACTTCGATCCGAGGCCAACTACACAAATGTCAAACTTGGTCACTCTTCCAAATTAAAACTTTCAAATTGAGAATCATTCTTCCAAATCAACCTGGAACCACTCAAAAACTAAAACCGACCATACACGCAAGTCATAATACATCATATGAAGATACTCAAGACCTCAAACCACAGAACGTAATGCAAATGCTCAAAATGATCGGTCGGGTCTTTACATTCTCCCCCACTTAAACATACGTTCGTCCTCGAATGTGCCAAGGGTCGTTCCAAAGCCATCAAGTCACCGTCTAAACTCACCATACACATAACCATGGGTGATCCTACATCAACATAACCTAAATGAAGATTCCTCCTTTATCCTTTGTCGACAAACCTTAGTATCCAGTCTCCAACATCCGAATTTATCATGAGACTCAATTCTCGCATCTAAACCCTACATAAGTCTAAACAAGCAGTACCATGCCGTAACTGTATCCCAAGATATAATCACATGGCCTACCACATAACTCATATACTCATCACAATAACTTGCGATCATAATAGCTGCCCATTAACAAACCCAATACTGAAGACATACTTCATATGAAAGAAACCTTATTATGAACCTTAATACACTGCCGAAGATGAAAGAAACATGTAGAAACTTATAACCACCCATAAGATCCATAAGTTGCGGAGCTCTATCGCCCGCTAAGAAACATTTCCAAATTCTATGCTAACTAATGACATTATTCTTCCAACTTACCTTAACCAAATACGATAGCACTAATTTCAGGTCCAAAAATCTCATTTTACTAGAGCAAGCTACATGACTGATAGACCACACCAATGAAACCAAGAGCTACATGCGATGCAATCTGTGCACTAGACAAGCAACAACTCAAATGTTCTAGTGATGAAAGGAGAACCAAATGAGAGAATCGTCCTACAAGCTCAATAGATACCACCACAAAGCGCAATGCTATGAACCCATCTCTTAGAGGAGAAACAAAACACACGAAATAAGCACAAAGGATCATAACCCAACATAACTCCGTTGCGGCGCGTAACTTGATACAAACATACCGATCCCCATGGTTTATCCATCGAGCCATAATACTCACAATCAACAAACACTTGTGTATCGACAACAAACATGCCAATAGCATGACCATAACCATGAAGAAATAGATAGTAAAATATACCACAAACATGAAGATAATAAACAAGGCACAATCCACTATTCAACACCCCAAGAGTCATCTTACTTGAATTTCTCCACAAGGAACAAACAAGACCACACTATGTGTGTAAATAGACAACAGTCTCACTACCCGTCTTACCATAGTAGAGTAACACCTGTAACATATCAGGACAAAAATAAAATCAACTCTTGCCGAAGGCACACCCCTTAACAGCAGATGTACTGAGTAACCAATCTGATTTGATGGAGAAGGCGCATTCTTATTAGGCCTTCTAATGGGCCCTTAAATCAATTTTGATCCTCTTGAAACAGGTAAATAACCTTCCAAAGATCCATATCAACCTATCCATAACACATACCATAAGATGTCTGTGAGCATGTGATTTTTCACCCACCATATACTCCTACAGAATTCAATAAAATAAATTAATTTCATAAATTTTTATTGAATTTTAGTGTTAATTATGAATTTATTTTGCATTGCATATTCATAATTCATCCTTTAAAATTATTTAAAAAATTTGTGTAATTAGGCGCATCATTATTATCAAGGAATTATATATTCATTATTTGTAATTAATTGAATAAAATAACAAACAGAGGATGATTATTTGATGTAATGTAGTTTTAATAACTAATTGCTAAATTTAGTCATTTTTTTGAACAAATTGTGAAAATTGATTTTTTATTTTAAAATATATGAGTGTCAAATTAATTGTTTCACCCTTAATTTATTTACTAATCAATCTCTAGTTAGACTGAGTAAGAATTAATTAATATATTTTGTGGAGTTTTAAGTTAATTTAAGTTAATTAAGTAGTTTAGATTAGTTTAAAAAGAGAATTAAATCGGACCTGGGCCAAGAAATACCCAGGCCCAATCCCTATCTCTATACACCCAAACAACCCAGCCTAGATCCCATAGCCCACCCGGCTTGCCCCTACACTACCCAAACGACCCCGTTTCATCCCTCAAGCCCCCTACCTGTTGGATCTTATTGATCCAACGGTCCGGAACTAAGAACCCCTACGCTATATAAGTGTCCAAACGACCCCCTACCCTCATTTTGTTCAAAGCTTAACCCCCCAAAACCCTAGCCGCCCCCCATCCCTCCGTCTCTCTCTCTCTTCTGTCTAACCAACCCCTAGCCGCCCTAGGTTTTCGCCACTGGAACTCGCCTAACGGTGGAGGACCATCTCCAAACCACCCCAACTTCTCACCAGACAATCCTCATCTCCCCCTTAACCGCATCCCACCATCAGTTTGCCCAAAAACTCACCCAAAATCGAGTAATCTCAGATCTGAGATCCATAAAACCCTAAAGACCCATCCCTGTTGATTTAAAGACTGTCGATGACTCTCACTTACATAAGTTGATAGCCCTTGTTGAGAGCTATCGATTCATGTAGGTTTGGGTTATTTCCAAACCTCGCCGGAATCCGACCAAACGCCCACTAGTATCCCCTTCTCCCTTTTTTTCTTTTCCTATATGTTTTTATTTTCTTTTGTTTTTGTTTCTTTTTCCAATTAAAATCATTACTGTTTGGTCTTTGTTCTCATGTTACTCGTTTGTATATGTCACTTCTTTTATTGATTTAACTTCTAAGAATTAGCTCGTCGGATTAATCTTCCAAATAGAGTCATATATGTGTATCGCTTTTGTTCATGCTTTTAGGTCACTGTTTTCATTTTAGTTTAGTCGTTAAATGCATGCTCTGATTACGTAGTAGCTATGTTTAGGTTTAATTTTTCTTGTCAATTAATGACTAGGATTATCTGTTAATCATTGATTAATTAGGCGTTCTTGCCTATTTGCTCAGTTAAATTTGATTACGAGTAGTTAGTTTAGTTGATTCATGTTTTTCTTCACTGTTTTCCCTAAGTATACTGCCCTATCCCAGATTAGTTGATTCCCTGACTTGTTTTCTGATTTTTAGTCTATTGCTGAATTATTTTCAAAGCCTGATTAGATAATTACCTCAACTCGTCTGTTGATTGTAGTATAGTCTGAAGATTAATCATTCGCCTAGATTAATTGATTAGTTAATTAGGCTCTTAGCTTCATTAAGAGTTTACTTACTAATATAATTAACTAAGATCAAGAAGCAGTTTAATAAACTAACCATTTTTATTAATTAGTAAGTCTTAAAATCTTGTCCAAGATAATTAGTTTAGGATTAATTGACTAAAACAAATCATTTGACCTAAGCTTAAGAATAAGTTAAGTCCCTGATTTTTGTGTCTAATTAGACTAAATCAGTTAACTTAGGTTAACTAGATTGCTTAATCGATCAACCTTTAATTATTTAACCTAACCCTAGTCAAGAACAACCCCTAGTTAACTAAAGTGGGTTAACTAGTTTTTCAACTAACCAAAGTTAAATAATAACCCAAGTGAGTAACCCTGATTATCCAATGGTAAATTCAGGTAATCTAAGGGGTACATTAGGTAAACCAGTTTAGTAAATTAGATTTATAATGTTAAAAGGGTCTTTTAGTAGGTAGGAAGATTCTAGAATGGGGGCAGTTATCCCAAGGATAAGGTTGACAGCTGCCCTATGTACTATTTTCAGCCTTTTGGGTTGGGAATGTACTAAAGGATATCCTATCCTTTAGACTCCTATAAATCGACCCTCTTTGTACAAATTATAGATCTTCTTTTTTGGGGACTCTCTCTGAGCTGCTGAAAGCATTTTGAAAGCACAGAAAAATCAGAGTATTGTTCATTCATAAACGAAAAATTTTCAAAAAAAAAGTAATAGTAGAAAAGCAAAAAGAAATCTGATTTCTTTTGGAATCAAGTTCATAAAGATATGGTCGAGTTTTTCAGCTTTTGTTTCTTTCCTTTGGATTCTGATTTTGGGAACCTTAAACACTCATATCCAAGAATTCTGGGTCAATTTCTGCCGGGCTACTGGGTCTTCTTCGGGTTGCTATTTGCTGCTGCTGAATCTTCTTTCTTTTGTTGATTATTGTCCATACTTGACCTTTATTTGCCCAAGTCCATTTTTTGTTGTTTTACTCTTGAAAAGGTATGTATTAACTCATCTGTTCTCAATGAAATGCTGGACTGAAATCTTCTTCTACTACTCACTGCTTAAACTAGTTGTTCTTGATAAACGAGGTTGTTTCTTCTACTTTATATAAATGTGACTATAAAGATGCTTATTAGCATGATAATGATTCTGTGAGTGTGATAGGTACTGTTTTTCTATTGGTATTTCTTTGCTGGAGTATTCTGTTTATTTCAGGCTAAGCATTTTGAAAGCACAAAAAAATCAGAGTATTGTTCATTCATAAACGAAAAATTTTAAAAAAAAAGTATTAGTAGAAAAGCAAAAAGAAATCTGATTTCTTTTGGAATCAAGTTCATAAAGATATGGTCGAGTTTTTCAGCTTCTGTTTCTTTCCTTTGGATTCTGATTTTGGGAACCTTAAACACTCATATCCAAGAATTCTGGGTCAATTTCTGCCGGGCTACTGGGTCTTCTTCGGGTTGCTATTTGCTGCTGCTGAATCTTCTTTCTTTTGTTGATTATTGTCCATACTTAACCTTTATTTGCCCAAGTCCATTTTTTGCTGTTTTACTCTTAAAAAGGTATGTATTAACTCATCTGTTCTCAATAAAATACTGGACTGGAATCTTCTTCTTCTACTCACTGCTTAAACTAGCTGTTCTTGATAAACGAAGTTGTTTCTTCTACTTTATATAAATGTGACTGTAAAGATGCTTATTAGCATGCTAATGATTCTGTGAGTGTGATAGACACTGTTTTGCTATTGGT
>ML327372.1:0-12413 GCA_005239505.1 Nicotiana paniculata
TTTGCCATCATGGGCTAAAAATAAATTCTTTTCAGAACTAGCAGTCCTATCACACGGAGAACTTATTTAGGATGGACTGACGTGATAAAACGGGGCTAGATGTGGCCATAGCCCATAAGATGCTTCTTTTAGAACAACGAATATCGTTTAGGAGATCTTCTAGGTAGAATGGATACCCTTAGTTCGAAATTTTGATAGAAAAAATCAATTATTATAGCGAAGCTACCTAACCAACATTCGGGAGCGACAACTCATGTCCCGGTCTTTAACTTCAAAAATTATGATAAAAATCACATGTTGTAATTATGGGTGCATTTCATGTGGCGTAATTATAATGTGTTTAAAAACAACAAGTGCACCCCATCGTGACTTGTCCCAAGATAAATCCATAAATATCAAAAATGATTTACATACCCCATAAGCTAAAAATACCTCTTTTAGATGAAAAATCCCAAAAAACCTAGAGAATAATCGAATATCGCCTCAAATAGGCATATTTAATCGTCATGATCATAGTCATGTAATCTACACTCGGGTGTGGCAACTCACGTCCCGACTCTAATTCAAAACATTAATTAAAGGAGCATGTTGTAAATCGCGGGTACATTTCATGTGCCGCGGTTTGCAACTTATCCAAAAATAACAAGTGCACGTCAATCGTGACTTGTATTAAAATAATTCCATAAATATTAAAAAGCGGATAAAAAAAGAACAATAGGTTTAAAAATATGTAAATAATTAGATAATTATGCCAAACATTAATAGTTAAGCGACCGTGCTAAAACCACGGAACTCGGGAATGCCTAACACCTTCTCCCGGATTAACAGAATTCCTTACTCGGATTTCTGGTCGCGNTTTGTGATTCGATGTATTTAAACCAGGCTGAGTACCGCGGAGGAAATTCTATCAGGATGGGATCCTTGTGATTTGTTCATATGCTTGCTTATTCCTTGTTATATTGCTTTTTAGGAAAGTATTGATAGAGAGTTGTGCCTATGGGCTTGTTTGATAGTCCCTTTATATGTATCTATTTTCA
Organism: Nicotiana paniculata; assembly: GCA_005239505.1. Lineage (NCBI taxonomy): Eukaryota > Viridiplantae > Streptophyta > Magnoliopsida > Solanales > Solanaceae > Nicotiana > Nicotiana paniculata. Next base: position 1,038 of record ML327372.1, read on the forward strand.
TATTCAGTCATTTCGTTATGTGCTTCTTTAGTTTATCTTGCGTGATGTATGCCCGGTGGTGTTAGTTGTGGCTCAGTGATTCAGGTATCTAATAATGAGGTCTTCATTTTTATTGCATCATTATCAGTATTATGGGGGTTTGGAAATCGAGTTCTTTCAGATGTGAGGTAAATTGCCAATGCTAAGTTGATTTCGGGCAGCCATTGTGATCCAAGTGTTACTAGGAGCCTATGTGTGATATGCTATATTGTGTGATCGTTCCATATAGGTATAGTCGTGAGTTAATGCAGCTGTTTGAGGCTAATGCCGGATATGGATTTAGAATCGGGTCTTTTAGAAATGAGTAGAAGGTGAGAAATTGAGGTATGAGGCTTATCGGTGGTGATGAGAAGGCTATATTACAGTTGTGATCATGTCATCGGGCTTATGTAGGTTGAGTTGAAGTGGGATCACCCGCGGGTGTGTGTTGTAAGTGTGTAATCAGTGATTGGATGAGTTCGAGGTGAATCTTGGCACGTTCGAGGACGAACATTTGTTTAAGAGGGGGAGAATGTAACGACCCGACCGGTCGTTCTGAGAAATTAAGATTCGTTTGGTGGAATAAGGTCTTAAACATCTTCACTTTATATATATCGACCTGCGTGCATGGTTGGATTCAGTTACCGGGTAATCCGGAGTCGAATTGGAAGGAAATTTTTTATTTTTGAAGCTTAAGTGATGGAAGTTGTCCGGAGGTTTGAATTTTGAGTAAACGGCCTCGAAATGAGTTTTGGGTGATGCCAACAGCTTCGTATGATGATTTTGGACTTAGGCGCGCGTCCGGAATTAGTTTTGGAGGTCCGTAGAGTAATTTGGGGTAATTCGGCGAAAGTTAGAATTTCGGCGATTTCAGTCGATGGGTGAAATTTTGATATCGGGGTCGGAATGGAATTCTGGAAGTTGGAATAGGTTCGTAGCATCAATTGTGACGTGTGCGCAAAATTTCCGGTCATTCGGATGTGGTTTGGGTTGGTTTTGGCATCGTTGGCGTATTTTTTGAAGTTTAGAAATTCTAGGCTTGAATCCGAGATTTATTCGGTGTTTTTGTTTTGGGTTTTCCAAAAGTTTGAATAAGTTCATGCGTTGGTATGTGACGTATTGGTGTAATTGGTTGAGGTCCCGAGGGGCTCGGGATAGTTTAGGACGGTTATCGGAAGGCTTAAAGTTTGGAAATGCAGTTGGTCCTTTTGTTCTGGTGTGGTCGCACCTGCGGATAGTGGACCATAGGTGCGAGCTTCGCAGGTGCGAGAATAAGCGGACTGGGTAGCCTCCGCAGGTGCGGCCTCCGCAGAGGCGATACAGGGGCGCAGGTGCGGTTTGTGTTTCGCACCTGTGATTGCGCAGGTGCAGTTAAGTGGTCGCAGGTGCGGATGTCTTGGGCAGATTCTTATAAACGAGGGTTAGCCATTTTCTTCACATTTTGAGCTTTGGACTTCGGATATGGGAGCGATTTTTGGGGATTTTCGAGCTAATCGAGTGGGTAAGTGTTCTTCATCTAGAATTATATATATTCCATGAATTAGTCTATGTTTTTATCATTTAAATTGTGTTTTTAGTTAGGGAAAATATTGGTTGTTGAACAAAATCTTCAAAACGAAATTTCATGATTTGAGGGACGAAATGATATCGGAATTCTGCAAATTTTGTATGGTTGTACTCGTATCAGAATGGGTATTCGGATTTTTGAAAATCACAAATTTTGTATGGTTGTGCTCGGACTTATTTGTGGAAAGTTGACCCTTTAGGAATCCTAGATCCTTATATTCGCCGAGTATGAATTGTCCTTAGCATGATTTAATTTCCCTAAATTCTAGTGTCATCTTTATTTGCTTAAATGTAGAATTTATTACTTTTGGATTTATTCCTATTGCCTATTTTACTCCTAATTGACTTATCTGAAGATTCTATCTCCTCTTTACTGTCATGCTATGTTTTCTTAACTGCTTATCTCAAATTTGCAATTATCTTCACCTCATCCTATGATTGTTTTGGTCTTAAATGAAGTTATTATTATTCTCTACTGCTTGTCCTGAAGTGGAAATTGTTGAACATTCTCGTAACTGCTCAACCTTAAAAGAAGTTTAGATATTCTATACCTTCATGACTTTCCCTTATGTTGAGTTATCGGATTCGTGTGAATTCCTTGTTGATTGAACCGTGTATTTGGGTACGACCCTTATGTGTTATTCTCTTCCTCGTTGAGCTATCCTTAATATGCCTAGTATTCTTCATTGTGCTTATTCCTTTGGAACTAGCCTTGATTTTCTTGTGATCAAGGTTCTTGAATTGACGTATCTACCATGTCTTGTATTATTGTCAATTTTCATGGTTGGACTTATTGGGATGCACGAGGTTTCTGCCGTGCGGTTTTTGATATGAGGTTTGCACGAGGTTTCTGTCGTGCTGTGTTTTTCTATTGATACTGCACATGCAGCGTGTCAAGGCGGGATATGTATATGTGGGTTGCGCATGTGGCATGACAAGGTGGGAACATGTTTTATGCACGTGTGGCGAAACAAGGTGGGCATATACTTTATTATTGCACACGTGGCGAGACAAGGTGGGCTATGTCAGGGATTTGTTTGTGATACTTGTGTTGTCCTGGGGGCATTCCGTTTTGTTGATATTATGTACTGGAACACTTACTGTGTGAGTTTATTCGCGTGGAAAATTATGAAATGAAAATGTACGTGTTGCCTTTTTGCTTTTTCTTATGTTTATTGGTTGTTGAAATCATGTTAGTACACATGCACAAGCATACACGTACTTAAGTACGACTAATGGATTTAGGACTCCTTGTTCTTATCACGTATAGATACTCTTGTTGTGCTTACCGTATGGGTGGAAATGATCCAATTGGCACGTGAGTCGTCCGTGCAGTTAGTACTCGAATGATGGCGCAAGATGCCAAGTGTTAGGGTTCGAATATTAGGACCCGTAAATGGTGATTTGTCCGAGGTCTGAAACCTCGTGGAGATGACTAAGAATTTGATGTAGAAGTGGTTGAAGTTATTGAGTCATTACATGTACGTCTTGTAAATTTTCATGATGGATTTGTTTGTGTTCTATTCAGTCTTTGTGTTACTTCATGGTTTTCTGTTGATACTTATTTTTTTCCTTCTTTATCGAATTCACTGTCTTTTTAGCTATATCGTGTAGCCTTTATGTGTATATCCTTATTTCCCTCATTCCTATATTGATACTGTTCAGTTTTATTAGACCAGTGGGTATCTTGACTAGTCCTCGTCACTACTTCACCGAGGTTAGTCTTGATACTTACTGGGCACCGCTGTGGTGTGCTCATACTACTCTTCTGCACATTTTTGTGCAGATTCCAGGTTTTCGCATAGCCGGNTCGGAGTTACCATCTTATATTTTTGTTTGCACTGTTGTACTTATTTCTGACCAGTGGTATTTTTAGGAGTTTTAGTTTAATTTCTTGAAAGCTTATGACTTGTACTTCCGGATTTTAGGAATATACAATGTGTAAAGAATTATTTATTTCAGAAAAGTATTAGATTCTATTTATTATTGTTCTTATTCCTGAATATTAGGCTTACCTAGTCCTTAAGATTAGGTGCCATCATGATACCCAACGGAGGGAAATTTGGATCGTGACCACGTTCACTGGAAAGTCATCCATAATAGCATCAATCATCAATGCCTTCTCTAGCGTCACCTCAGACTCATGTTTCGACGGCAAGATTCAGGCACGAGTAATGGGCATCCAAATCTTGGCTTCAGCTATGAATTCAGAAGAATCAACCCCTTTGTGCAATCTTTCCCAAGTCGGGGTCACTCCATCATGAAGCTTCTCCACCAACCAGTGGTTTCCTCTCTCCCTTGCTCTGGCTCTGTATACCTCATTGTCATCATTGGGAATAATATAGTGTGCATTTATTACCTCGGGACCAAAGTTGACCTGTTTTCCCCTAACAAAGATAAATACTTCCCCTTAGAAGTTAGTCTTCAGGGCTTGGCATAAAATTCACGAACTATTGTGTAGTTGGTTTTGATTGGTTCAGGAGCAAAGCAAATCCATCCACTGTCAGTCAATCTTCGGAAAAAATCCGGCATCTTACCTCAAGTTTCTCCAAATGGATGCCCCTCTCTTTGATGATGCTCTTCGACATGAGTTTGTCATAGTTTCTTTCACATTCAACAGCTATAGATTTTTCCCAATTAAAATATTCCTCTTCCATATCTTGGGGTATAGGAGATTGCAAAATTTCATTATTTCCCGAGGCCATTTTATGCTAAAAGTACCTACAAAAGTAGATCACATGTCAAATGTGTCACGACCCAAGTTCAGTTGTAGGTCGCGATGGTGCCCAACACCGTTGTTAGGCAAGCCAACACTAATCAACTCGTGAGATATCATTTCTTTTAGTAAACATTGCCAACATCTACTTAACTTATATTTATAGCATTCGATAAGTAACAAATTATTAATGCAATTTAAAATGGAAGTGACTAAAAGAGATCATAGTTATATGATTACAACGCAAACTAATAGTTTACTAATGTGTGTGACAGGATATAGTGTCACAAGTGTGTGTGGGCATCTAGTAGAATGTGCAAAATATAACTATCCTACTTCCTGAAATTGAATAGTTAGTAATAAGCAAAAGAGAGACTCTGGCACGCTGTTGAACGGCATAAGAAAGGGTCAGCTCACCGTGGAATCTCAGTCAAGCATCAGGAACGCGCACCGGGCGGGTAGCTAGATGCACCTACCTCAGATCCTATATAATTAAGTACAGAAGCGTAGTATGAGTACATAAATAATATGTGCCCAGTACGAATCCAGTCTAACCTCGAAGAAGTAGTGACGAAGGGTCGTCTTGACACTTACTAGGGCCAGAATAATAAAATTAAGTGTGAGGCTAAGCATGATGTCATGAATAAATAACATATAGTAACAGAAGTGACAAGTCCTTTCATAATTAAAATTTCAGTTTCCATCATTTCAGTTAACAATTTATATTTCAAGACATTTAAAGAAGTTCAAATCACAGAAAGTACCAAGCAAATAGCATGCACAAATAATTCTGAGGTCGAACGGCGAGAACCATAGATGCATCTATTACCTGCTCGTGAATCATACATGCGACACAGTCAAATACAAATAAACACATCAAACAGTCAATCAAGAATTCATCAAGAAAGCAGTTACCCAAAGAAATGTCAACTTCTCTTTAACGGTCAAGAAAGTGATGTTTAACCTTTTTTTAGAAATTCTTTGCCAAGTTTGATATGATTTAAGCAATTTAATTTTACAATAAAGTTTCAAGTATGGCAAGTAAAGCATGCTTTTGGGTCCTAAACTACCTGGACTTAGCATAATAGTAGCTACGGACGGACTATCGTCACCTCGCGCGTACGTAGCCCCCCACAATTAGGAACATATATTTAATTATTTCACTTATTGGGATAATTCCCTCTTACCAGGTTAGAAATTAGACTTACCTTGCTCCCAAAGCTTACTTCCGAGCTCAAGAATGCGCCTAAATCCTGAAACCGAAGCCGGACAATCCAAAACTATTCAAATAGGGGGAAAAAATAATCAATATAGGCTTCAAAGTTCATACTTACACCATTAGAGTGATTACCCAACCCAAAGTACAAGATTCTTCCGAACATTTTCGAAGAAAATCGTTAGCCATAACCTTAGGATCAATAATATGTGATTTTTTACTAGATTCCATAACAAATTTCGTGGTTAAATCTTATTTTTATCAAAACCCTAGGTTTCACTCTAAACCCATAAATTTCTCTAATTGACATGTTGTACCCATAAACTATGTATTAAACTCACATTAGGTAGAAATTACTTACCTCACAAAGCTAGGTTGAAATCTCTCCTTCAGAAGCTCCCAAATCGCTCAAGAATGGAGTGAAGTCAAAAATGAAACACTCCCGTATTAAATGAAGGCCAATGCCTTCAGCGACTTCCGCACATGCGGTCTCCCTTCTGCAAACAATTGTCTGCATCTACGAAAATGGGCTGGACCGGCAAGGACCGCTCCTGCGGATAGGTAATCGCACCTGCGGTTCCACTTCTACGGCAGAGGGTCCGCATCTTCAGAACCTGGGCTTCGCTCTTGATCCGCATCTGCGATGCTTTTCCTGCACCTGCGAGCTCGCACATGCGGCTGCCCAACCGCAGGTGCGATCGCACCAAAACTGGTGCACCAGCAGCTCTTTTTGAGCTTGAACTCGACTCGCGTGACGTCTGAATATTATCCGAGGCCCCTGAGGCCACGTCCAAACATACCAACAAGTTTGAAATCATAATACCGACTTTCTCGAACCTTCAGAATGCCCAAAACAACATTAAAACTAAGAATCACACCCTAAAACCAATTGAATCAAACTTATGAACTTCAAGTTCTTCAATCTACTTCCAACGTGCCGAAACGTACTTATACTACTCGGAATGATACCACATTTTGCGTGCAAGTATTAAATGACATTACAGAACTATTCCCGGTCTTGAAATTCTGTTTGGACCTCGATATCACCAAAAAGCATTCCAACCCGCATTTATAGAACTTCTAAAACCTTCAAGATCCAACTTTCACTATTTGGCGCTGAAACGCTCCTGAGTAATCCGAAACCCACTCTGAGCATACGCCCAAGTCTGAAATCATCATAGAAACCCATTGAAACCGTCAAATACTGATTTCGAGGTCGTTTATGCCAAATGTTGACCGAAGTCAAACTTGGCCTTTTAAGCCAACCTTAAGTAACCAAGTGTCCCGATTTCCACCAAAACTCTTCCAAATCCCGAACCAACCATCCCCCAAGTCATAAATCAGTAAAAGCAAGTACGAGGAGTCTTATTTAGGGGTACGGGGTTCTGAAAGCAAAATGACTGGTCGGGTCGTTACAAAATGCTTGTACGGGTACTTAATACACTGTATTATGATGTATCTAGGCCAAAGAAAATGACCAAAAAGCATTAGCATTCAAATCTGCGATGCAACTATTTTGCTACCTGGAGGTTAAAGCAATGGGATCGCGAAATTAATCACGCGATCGCGAAGAGCATTTTTGTTTTCCTCAGTTTGAAAGAACTACGATCACTGAATATACAACGCAATTGCGGAGGGAAACTTTGTTCTGCTGCAGAATTAGACCTGCACGATCGCAGAATGGAACATCGCGATTCCGAGGGTCTTCTTCCTCGCCAGTGACAGTTCTCTTAGGCATTTCATCAATCACAGAGAGGGCACTGGATTTTTATAGCAATTTCACAACATTGACTCCAATATCTTACCCAAAATTTTCACAACGCACAACTCTCAATCTCTCTATCAACCTCACCCATTAAGCAAGCACACATTCACACACAATATTCACATCAAAGCCCTAACTTTTCGCCCTAAACATGAAACAAAAGAGAAAAACCATGGCTGCTCATTTACACTAGCACAAAGAACTGAACTTTAAGAATGAGTATAGTGACAAAGCACATACCTTTGAGATTAAACCTTGAATATTGAAATGGAATTGAAAAGAGAAGAAACTTTGAGATGATTTCGAGGATCAGAGGAGTAGGAAAGAGTCTTCTATTGTTTGGGCAGAAGTGGTTTTGTTCTTAGGTTCCAGTATTTTAATTAGACAGGCACTTACCTGATGAAACGCGATCGCACAATGGTCCAGCATTCGCGAAGAACAAACTTTTCCCAAATGGACGCGATCGCCTTGTAAATTTCACGATCGCGTAAAGGTAGGAAAGATGTTGTTCTGCGCAAATGAATGATTGTGTCCGCGATCGCATAGGTTTGCAATTTTTTGCAATTTCCACAACTACTGGTTTGGACTTCCTGGACCACTACGACCTGCTCAAATCAACTCCAAAAATTCTAAAACTCGACAGATTAGTCAAAAATAATTTACTAAGCTATTATAAAAAAGAAATTTTCAAAAATGACTAAAAATTTTGAAACGATGGGTTGCCTGCCACTAAGCGCTGCATTTAACGTCGTGGCACGATGCAAATCAACTTTACCACTTTTCTCTCCACTTGGAAGATATGAATTGGGCACCTAACGGGAATCAATTTTGTGACCACGGGCGACGGGGGGTGATAAGTAGATGATCAAGACAAACTTTAATTTCTTCATTTTGCATTTCATGGATTTCATGTGAGGAATGTCATTTTTCCTTCTTATGCCTTCAAATTGTAAAATGTATGGACTTTTCTTTCCTCTTTTCAATCCCTCATTGGTTCGTGTAATTCAATTCCCATATCACCACACAACTCCAATGTTGAGAAATTCTTGGAATGTGTCATCAAGCCTCTAAATTTCAATTCTTTCCGGATTTAGACATCCTCTTGGTCCCCTGAACTAGAGTCAAATTCAACCATATTTTCAATTACATCGGTTGACTCTAACTTCATGTTTTTCTTGACACCACTAACAAGCATGGAGTCGATTTGCGGATGTTGAATTCTTGATTCCTCAAAATAAAGCTGACTTTCTTCCTCGAAATTGAACTTTTCTTGAGCTCTTTCCACACTGTCAAATTGGTGGGTATAGTGAGCCTCAACCAATTTTTTCATTTCAGCTTCCAAAGTGCGGATATTCTCATCATTTTGAGTCAAAACTTGTTACAGGTCCTCGAGTGCCAAGTTGTGCTTCTCTTCATTTTCAAGAATGGCCTCCAACATGTAATGACCCGACCGGTCGTCTTGAGCTCTAGCGCGTCATTCAGCGATTTGAAGTCATGAGTAGCTTTGTTTCAGGTATTATGACTTGTCGGTGTGGTTGGAACCTGGGTAGTTCTTCAATAGATGGCCTGGCCAGCGGGTTCTCTCTTTCCTCTACATATAGTGACTTAAACTCGAGAGCCTTTGGCCATACCCCTTTTTCCTCAAGTGCTAACACCCAATCTGCCAGTTCTTCACCGTTCATATCATCTAAATTCATCAAACATTCATCCAAAAGGTCCCTCATAGTCAGGGATGCATCATCTTTTTCTGGGATCACATTCACAGCATCAATAAGAGAGCAGTTGGCGAACTCACTAGGTCGCCTCATAGACTTCTGCACGTTGAAAGTGATTTCTTCATCATTGAGCCTCATCTTAAGTTCACCAGTCTCACAATCGATAAGGGCTCTGCCTGTGGCCAAGAATGGCCTTCCCAATATTATGATAATTTCCTCATCCACTTTACAATCTAGTATCACAAAATCAGCAGGGAATACAAACTTCCCTACTTGCACCAATACATCATCCAGAATTCCCGACGGTCTCTTTATCGTCTTGCAATAACATTGAAGTTGGTCTGGCTCTACCAATCCCCATTCTTTTATATATGGCCAGCGGCATTAGACTAATGTTGGCCCCCAAGTCACATAGAGATTTGGCGAAAGCTAAGTTGCCAATTGTACAAGGAATTGTAAAACTCCCTAGATCAGACATATTTTCAGCAATAGGACGCGCCACCACCGCACTACAAGTCTGAGTAAGGGTGACAGTAGCCAGATATTGGAAATCAAATTTTCTGGACATCGAGTCCTTCATCATCTTAGCGTAACCAGGCATTTCATTCAACGCATCAATCAATGGGATATTTACTTGTATTTGTTTTAGCATGTCCAAGAACTTTTTATAGTGTTCATCCTTTTGGTATTTGGCCAACCTTTGAGGGAATGGAGCTGGCGGTCTCTTTTTTCCAGTGATTTGGGACTTTTCTTTCTCAGCCACCACCTCAACTACCGTCTCCTGGGCTATCTCCACTTCTTTTTCAGTCTCACTCTGTGTATTGGGTTCTCCTTCAGTAGGTTGCACTGTTACCTTGGTCAAGTTTGTTGAATCATCAAGTTCAATCGGCATGGGTACCAGTGTCTCGGCCTGTCTGCTTTCACGAGCTCTCTCCAGTTCCAAGTTTAAGTCTCTGCCACTGCGGAGAGTCACTGCCATCAGCTGCCTTGGGCCCTGGTCCATAGGATTTACCTGAGTATCTGCAGGTAAAGTTCCAGGAGGGCGATTGTTCACTGCCATAGATATCTGGCCCAACTGTAGTTCAATATATTTAATAGTTGCATCATGTACATCTACTCTCTCACTGATTTTGGCATTTGACCCAATAACCTGCTGCATCATAGCTTCTAACCTGGAAAACCCATCTTCTTACTTGCCCCCCCCCCTGTTGATGCTGAGGAGGGTAGTATGCTTGTTGTTGATTCTGATGGTTATAACTTTGTGGCCTCTGATACGGTGCTGCATTACCTTGTTGTCCCCTGACACCTATATTTCAACTGTTCTGCTGTTGGTGGGGTGGTCTATATGGTTGAACTTGCTGACTCCAGTTCTACCCCCCTTGTCTCTGGCTTCCATAATTCGACACATAATTCATATTTTCTGGATAAGGAGGGTGATGACATTCTGCATTCCAGTGATTACCAAGTGGTTGACTAATGCAAGATCTTCATAAACCCCCATTGGTTGTGTCTACGATGTGTACCTGCTGCTTTTGTCCTGATTCCTCCACCTTCTTAGTAAGTATACGCATCTGTGTTATCAAGGTGGCCACGTTCTTTGCAATAGTATTAGATGGATCGAATGGCACTGAGTGAACTACAGGAGTAATGGGTGCATTCCTTGTTGTCCATCCTGAATTCTGTGCCATTTTATCAAGTAATATTTGACTTTCTCTCCACGTTTTGATCAAGAATGCTCCACCAGCCGAAGCATCAGCATTTGCTTTAACAGTATTAGCCAAACCCATATAAAAATGCTGCCCCAACATCTGCTCTGGAATACCATGATGTGGACAGATAACCAGCATCCCCTTAAATCGTTCCTATGTTTCTTGCTAGGTTTCAACTGGCTTCTGTCTGAAGCTCAAGATTTCATCGATTTGTTGGGAAGCCTTGTTAGGTGGATGAAACTTGTTCGCGAACTGCTTAACTAACTCCTCCCATGTGGTAATGGAATTGATGGAGAGTGAGTTTAGCCAAGTCTGGGCAGCGCCAGTCACTGAGAATGGAAACAACAACAGTTTTATTGCCTCCTGAGTGACGTTTGGCTGCCTCTGTGTTTTGCAAATTGACAGGAAGTTTTTCAAATGCTGCTGGGGGACTTCGATGTATGACCCTGAGAATAGTCACTTATTCTGCAATAATTATAGCATATGATTTGTTATCTGGAAGGACTCGGCCTGTATTTGAGGGACCAGTATCGCAGTGGAAAAATTCTCAGCTGTGGGTTGTTCCCAGTCATATAAAGGAGCCTCTTACCCTATTTGAGCGACTGGGCCTACCACATCATCCCCATTATTGTTCTTGTTGTTTGGATCTTCCATGTCGGGTTCAATTTGTT
>ML327375.1:0-10292 GCA_005239505.1 Nicotiana paniculata
CATAACATCCCCACTACGCGGGACCTCAACACATAAGGAATCCTCAAGCCGTTTTCACAACTCACACGGCACAATCACCATAACACATAAATTCGACGAAGACGGAACAACACTTGTTGTTCTAATATCATTCCATGAAAAGAGCTCTACTGAAAGGAACATTCCTGGCTCGCACGAAGCCCATAATCGTAAACAAATCCATCCACAAATATCGATCCACCTTGCTCGCACCAAACTTAGCTATTTAGCTTTTACTGGGTCCACATTCACCCTACCTTTTCTCATAATACATGAGAACAACCGTCATCACCGGGACTAACACCCCAAAATCCATAATCAACTGAACCAAACGCCCTCCAGGCATAAATTCTCAATTAAGAAATATTGCACTTCTTCATACTCAGTCCAAATCTGAATTCCATCAAGTGACTACATGTCACACTTTATACAATCTTTTCGCGGTCATGCTTCCACGACCTCTCACACAAGGCAACCAGTCTGCACATCCATGACACTGACCATGCTAAGGCCGCAAAGCATATCAATAACCCATGACCATGGTATAAAGCCTCTTCCACCAAATATCAATCTCAGGCGACACTGAAGATAATACCAGCTTATACTGAACTTTCGAATCACTCTGTGTTGCTCTTCCGAGCTCATGAAATCCTTATAAACATCGGACCTGAATCCCGATTCTTACTCCCAGTTACATACTGCTTCCAGCACTTAACATACCAACATGAGGTAGCGCAAGAATCCCATCATAGCTTTCAAACCACCAATAGGGTGAACACTTCATCGTATAGAAACTTTTACTTGACTCAATTCAAGAGTACCACCTCAACTACGAGTGAATTCCCACATAAAACCCATTACGACGGCCGAAAGCCCCGTACACACACCGGCATAGACTACATGCATAACTAAATCACATCAAAGGAACCAATCACTGCCGCAAAGGTGCCATTTCAACCGTGGCTAAATAACCCATCCTCTTTTAATCACCATTAATTGCCTCAGGAACAATAACAACTTCATTCAACCCATAGCAAACTCAACCCTCACTCATCCCGAGTGACCTTGATTTGCGAGACTACGCTGCCCAAATCTCGCAACCCGTCTCATACCCTTCTGATACTTCTTTTCTTAAATCTGAAGTCTATTCCTCTCACTTCTACAATATTATCATCCCTGCTGAAACATATCATAGAACATTCCAACCATCCTCCCCTTTCTCAGAAATTATTCTGCAAAGCCTCGATTCTCGACCATATTGCTGCTTGAAATCTCTAATCGCCGCATTCTTTAACTTTTGAACTCATTGGGACCGCTATTGAGAGTTACCCACTCTGACTGGTCCCGAATGCAATCACTCCAAGGCCCTCCTGGCACAGGAACACCTTTTTCAATGAAACACGTGACTGAGTCACTATCCCTACAACTCGCCCATGCCTTAAGCAAAATTTGAATCTTCCAAAGCCTAACCCTGACCTGACAGGACCAACTTTTGCAGAAATCCATCAAATCCTACGCATAATTACCATTTTACGCCTCCTTCCTTAGCTGAAATCACTTGCCTATACGTCGACAATTCGCAACCCTATGAGAAGACAACCCTACAGCCATACTGCAGATGGTGGGACTCCCCCACTTAACCCGAAGCCGCTCCTAGCACCACCCTAGACCCTGCTGAGATCCTTCCTCCTTTGATAACACGATCCGCTCAACCAAACCATCCTAATCTTCCAAATTCCCTTGCTAGCACTCCCTAAATACCCGAATTCCCTAGCATTATTTACATATTCTATCTCCTACCAACTAGCCACTAGGACCCCTCACAGAACCTGCCAACCCCTACATTGCTAACCTATCCCCAGAAGACAACTCACCTGAAGAAATCACCTGCTGACACCTCCCAGCGACGCTGAAATGCACGCTCTTTGCGACCTCAATACACCATCCTATGCCCTGCTTCATTCCAGGATCATTCCTGGCCAACCGCATTCCTCAATACTTCCTCTCAATACTCTAACCCCACACAACCGCCCATAACACCGACAAACCTAACACATTCCATTCGATCAATGACAACGACTACACATCACAGGTGCATACCCCATCTCGATTGAAGACACCAAGTCTTACTACTTTATCAACTTCAACTAAACCATCCAGAATCCAAATGCCTTCCCTCTGCCGGAACAAAAGCACTGAAATCTCAAAATCATACTTTGAGAAGATCTCCCTTCAACCATTCATCTTCCCCAACACACGGGCAAACGTTATATTACCATGTCGACATCGCGCGACGATTAATTGCAACCATCATCACTACCTGAGCACAGCCTTAAGGCTTCCAGAAACATAGCTACTGAGCTGAAATGACATATTACCCTTTTCACAGAATTGTAATAACCACCACGACCATCTACACATAGAAGCATCTTGAATTTCATTCGTAACACCATTCCTATTCCTTAAATTCCCGATCCATAGCAAGCGCTTTGCGACGTGTAAGATTGAGTAGGAATGAATATAGGCATAAGCCTAAAAGGAATAACCTCGCACAATGAAGAATCAAAAAGGGAAGTACTCTTAACAGCCCTGTAGCCTCTCGAAGATAAGTGCAGACGTCTCCGCACTGATCCGCCAGACTCTACTAGACTTGATCATGACTCGTGAGACCTACGGAAACCTAGCGCTCTGATACCACGTTGTCACGACCCAAAATCCCTAAGGCCGTGATGGCGTTGGACACAAGGTCAGGCAAGCCAAAACATTAATTTATTGAAATAACTTTTAAGTTTTTAACATTTTCGAAATCGTTACTTTCTCTTGCATCTCATAATCAAACAAATAAATTTTGGTAAACTTAAATATGACAGCACATCAATTTAATTTAATGAAGTAAATCCCAACGCGTCCCCAGAACCCGGTGTCACAATTACATGAGCAACTTCTATGAATTTTACAAATATTACAAAGCCTGTCCGAAATACAACTGGACAAGGAAATTGAAAATGAAATAGAGACAGTATGAAGGTGACTCTGTCAGCTGCGGATCGCCTCTGGAGGATGCAGCTCGCCTAAGTCTCAGAATCCTCCACATTGCCATGAAGGTACTTGTGCAATAAAATGCACAGCAAGTGCAGCATGAGTACGAAAACAACGTGTACTCACTAAGTCGCTCGCCTAACCTCAGAGAGGTAGTGACGAGGGGGCAAATTAGACTCTTACTAAGGTCCGACAATACAACATGTGACAGAATATGATGAAATACAATAGACTTGAAAGACAGCGAGCAACAAGTACATAGCAAATAACGNTATGGCCGCGCATCATACCTGCGGCTCGTGTGCTGACTCGATAAAAATATATATATTTAACATAAAGCTCCCCTTGATCGCGAATCATGCCTGCGACCCGAGTGCTGACACATTTTCACACGTTTAAATCCACTTTTTATTAAGAACAATAGTTTTTCTCATGGAAAATAGTAAAAATTCGTATTCAAAGAAGCATGGAACATAGGTTTCGAAATCATTTGTTTTTTAAACTCATTTGTCAAACTTAACGGTATTTCTCAACACGACCTAATCCAGGTACACATATATTTATAGCGGAAACAAATTCTCTTTAGAAGGATAAAAGTATGAACTCCAGCTTTCTTTTAAACATTTAATTATGTTTTCGGTCATATTAACAGTTCAATGATACAGACAGGGTTACAGGTACACACATAAGCATGCTAGTGGGTCCTAGACTACCCGGACATAAGCATATTAGTAGCTACGCACGGACTCCCGTCACCTCGTGTGTACGTAGCCCCCGAAGATAATAACATATACTGAATTAATTCACCTAGGGGGATGGTTCCCCCTCACGAAGTTAGAAAGGAGACTTATCTCGCTCCGAAGTTCCAACACCGGCTTCCAAGCCCTTCCGATGACCCCAACAGACGCACCATGCTCCGAAACTACCACATACATGACAAAGCAGTGAAAATTCATCCTAATACTCACAACAATTTTAGATTATATATTTTCCCAACCCCGCTCAGCGAAATGATCAAAATGCCCTCGGTCCCACGTGCCCGAAAATTCAAAATTCTCGAAGATGCCTTCTACCCATAGCCTTACTAACTCAATTATATAATCTACTCTAATGTTCATGCTCAATTCGTGGCCAAAAATCCATTTTTACCAAATCCTAGGTTCCTTCAAAGTTTCACAATTTTCCTACCAATTTCATGCTCAAAATTCCATGCAATATCTTGTATTTGACCTTAGAACCAAGTAGAAGAACTTACCTCTTGAAGCTTGGTGAAATACCCCTTACAAGCTCTTCAAAAATCGCCTATCCCATGAAGAAAGTGAAGACAATGAACTAAACTCTCGCTTAAAAACAATATGCCCAGGCCCATTTTCCGCACATGTGGATCCTTTATCCGCACTTGCGATCCCGCAGGTGCGACCAATTCACTCGCACCTACGGTTTCCCAATTCTCCAGCCAAATCGCACATGCGCCCTATTTCCCGCACTTGCGGCTTCGCAGGTGCGGAATATTCATCGCACCTGCGGTTCATAGCCAGGCCAAGCCAAACCCGCACCTGCGACTCCCAGGCCACACCTGCGGCCAATTCCTCGCAGGTGCGGTTGCACCAGACGACAGCAGAAACCAGCCCTGTCCAACCTTCAACTTTGATCCGTTAACCACCCGAAATCCACTCGAGGCCCCCGGGACCCCGTCCAATCATACCAACCTATCCTAAAACATAACACGGACTTGCTAGAGCCCTCAAATCACATCAAAAAATTCCGAAATCACGAATTGCACTCAAATCCAATTCTTTAAGAACTTAGAATTTCAAGCTTCTACACCCGACGCCGAAACCTATCAAATCACGCCCGATTGACCTCAAATTTTGCGCACAAGTCATATTAAACATTACGGAACTGCTCCTACTTCCGGAATTGCATTCCGACCTCGATATCAAAACTTCCACTTCCGACCGGATTTTCCAAAAACCTCCAAATTTCTATCTTTAGCCAAATGACTCCAATATGACCTACAGACATCCAAATTCACTTCCAATCACGCTCCCAACTCCAGAATCACCATACGAAGCTATTCCCAGACTCGGAATCGCAAAAGGATATCAATATCATTGAAATGCGCTTCAAGCCAAACTTAGGAAATTTCTTCAAAAATGCTGACTTCCACAATATACACCAAAACGCTCTCGGGTTAACCCAAATCCCGATTTGGACATACGCCCAAGTCTTAAATCACCATACGAACCTGCTGCAACCTTCAGATCCTGATTTCGAGGTCGTTTACTCAAAATTCCTTTCTTACTCAATTTCTTAAACTTAAGGCTTCTGAAATGAGAATTTCCTTTAAATTTAACTCTGAACCTCCTGTATTTCAACTCTGACCATACACACAAGTCACAATACCCAAAATGAAGTTGTTCATGAATCCCAACTGCTGAACGACACGCTGGATCTCAAAACGACTGGTCAGGTCGTTACACTGCGTGTCAGTATAATCTTCCATACAGCTGGAAGTGTGCGCGGAGAAGACCGACACGAAGCGCGGAGAACTCCCGCTCAAAAAGAAGCGGCCCAATTGTTCAACAAAAGGCATATTCAAGAGTTTCTCGACGATCGAGCCAAGAACGACCTTCGAGAAAGAGAATCGAACAAGAAGAATAGGCCAGAAGGACCACAGCACGCCGTTCACGTGATTATTGGAGAAACCGATGTCCCACGAGGACCCGTGCTCAAACGAGCCAAAGTTCCCATCACCACGGAAGAACGAACTCAAAGTTATATGCTTGAAAGAACTGTTGTGTTCATAGAAGAAGATATTAAAGTCGTTTCCCAACCACATAATGATGCACTGGTAATTTCTTTTCTCTTAAACAACATTCAAATTAAACGTGTGCTTGTGGATCCAGGTAGCTCGGCCAATATAATCGGATCGGGGGTAGTGGAGCAGCTCAAACTGCTCGACCAAATCATACCCGATTCTCAAGCCCTCGATAGGTTTAACATGACGAGTGAAGCAAAGAAGGGGGAAATCACCCTCCCAGTCAATGTGTCCAGTACAGTTCGGGATATCAAGTTTCATGTCATCGAGGATAACACGAGGTACAACGCCCTACTTGGAAGGCCATGGATACATAGCATGAGGGCGGTACCATAGACTCTCCATCAGATGTTGAAGTTCCCAACTAAAGATGGCATGAAAACGGTGTACGGAGAGCAACACGCGGAAAAGGAAACGTTCGTAGTGCATGGCATGGCACCGGAGCCCATATACTCCACCTCGGAAGGGTCAGAAGATAAACAGGACCCCGAGGATGATGAAGAAGACTTCCTCACCCCTCGAACCTTCGCTGCCCCCAAAGAATCGTACGTAACAAAATCAACGATCGAAGAACTGGAGCAAGTTGTTTGATGAAACATCTACCATATTGAAAGGTATACCTAGGAACGGGATTAACCCCTGAACTCAGGAAGAAACTCATCTAATTTCTTATTAAAAACATTGATTTCTTTGCTTGGTCCCACTTAGACATGACAGGAATACCCCCGGGAATAACCACCCATCGGCTAAGCGTCGACCCCAGGTTCAAACCGGTGAAGCAAAAATGGAGGCCTCAGTCTGAGGTAAATCATGCGTTCGTCAAAGACGAGGTAACGAAACTCCTCAAAATAGGGTCCATCGGGGAAGTAAAATATCCCGAATGGCTGGCCAATGTAGTAGTAGTAGTTCCCAAAAAGGGGAACAAATTAAGGATATGCATAGATTATAAAGACTTAAATAAAGCATGCCCTAAGGATTTATTTTCGTTGCCCAATATCGATCGCTTGATTGATGCCACGGATGGCCACGAGATCCTCACCTATTTCGATGCCTACTCCGGGTACAATCAAATTCAAATGAACCACGAGGATAGGGAAAAAACTTACGTTCATCACGAAGTATGGCACATACGGCTATAATGTAATGCCCTTCCGGCTAAAAAACGCAAGGGACACGTACCAATGCTTAGTTAATAAGATGTTTGAACGTCAAATAGGTAAATCCATGGAAGTTTACATTTATGACATGCTAGTTAAATCCCTGCACACAGAGGATCATTTGTCTCATTCGCAAGAAACTTTCGACATCCTTAGAAGCTACAACATGAAGCTCAACCCCGAGAAATGTGCCTTCGGCGTGGGTCCGGGAAAATTTTAAGGCTTCATGGTATCAAACAGGGGGATTAAAATCAACCCCGACAAAATCAAGGCAGTCGAATAAATCATAGTGGTAAAAAATGTGAAGGTCGTACAGCGGCTGACCGGGCGGATAGCGGCGTTAGGTCGATTCATCTCGAGGTCATCAGATCGGAGCCATAAATTTTTCTCCCTACTCAATAAGAAAAACAACTTTGAGTGGACTCCGGAGTGCCAAAATGCCTTGGAGGAATTAAAGTGGTATCTCTCAAGCCCGCCTTTGCTCCACACCCTAAAGAAAGATGAAATGCTATATTTGTACTTAGTAGTGTCTGAGGTAACGGTAAGTGGCGTGTTGGTTTGATATGATCAAGGAACGAAATTCCCTGTTGAGTTGAACCCTGGAAGATGTTGAAACCAGGTATCCACACTTAGAAAAATTAGCTCTTGCATTAATAAGTGCATCTCGAAAATTGAAGTCTTACTTTCAATGTCATCGTATATGTGTGTTAACGACGTATCCTCTTTGAAATATATTGCATAAACCCGAATTATCGGGCTGACTGGACATATGGGCCATCGAACTCGGGAGATATGATGTCAAATATCAGCCCTGAACGGCTATCAAGTCCCAAATTATGGCAGACTTCGTGGCCGACTTTACGCCCGCCCTTGTGCCCAAGGTACAAAAAGAACTTCTACTAAAAATGGGCACAGCATCGGGGTATGGACCCTATTCACCAACGGTGCCTCGAACGTGAAAGGATCTAGGATCGGCATAGTTCTGAAGCCACCTATGGGTAGCTTGATTAGACAATCTATAAAAACTGCAAAGTTGACTAACAACGAAGCCGAGTATGAGGCTATGATTGTAGGTATCGAATTGGCCAAAGGCCTAGGAGCGGAAGTCATCGAAGAAAAATGTGATTCCCTTCTGGTAGTAAATCAGGCGAATGGGAGCTTCGAGGTTCGAGAGGACAGGATGCAACGATACCTAGATAAAATTCAGGTCATTTTGCATTGCTTCAAAGAATGGAATTTGGTCCACATACCTCGAGAGAAAAACAGCGAGGTCGACGCACTCGTAAACCTGGGATCATCTGTCGAGGAAGATGACATATTCCCCGGGGTTGTTGTTCAGCTATCCAAATCGGTGATAAAGAAGGCCATGTCGTAATCAACTCCACCAGCCTGGCATGGGATTGGATAAATAAGTACATCGATTATTTGGGAAGTAGGAAGCTACCCACGGACTCAAAAGAATCAAGGTCCCTTCGGGCCAAAGCAACTCTATTTTCACTCGATTAGAGTGGAACTTTGTACAGAAGAACCTTTGATGGGCCCCTAGCAGTATGCTTTGGGCCGGGAGACAACGATTACGTTCTCCGAGAAATCCACGAGGGCACCTGCGGAAATCACTCTGGTGCCGATTCCTTAATTCGAAAGGTGATCAGAGCAGATTACTATTGGGACATCATGGAAAGGGACACCAAAGAATTCATCCGAAAATGCGAGAAGTGTCAAAGATTTGCACCGATGATCCACTAACCCGGTGAACAGCTACACTCAGTCTTATCACATGGTCGTTCATGAAATGGGGATGGACATCGTCGGTCCCCTGCCAACGGCGCCAGGTAAAGATAGATTTATTCTATTTATGACTGACTACTTCTCAAAATGATTGGAAGCACAGCCCTACGAGAAGATAAGAAAAAAGAAGTCATCGACTTCATCTGGGATCACATCATGTGCCGATTTGGGATCCCCTCCGAGATAACGTGTGATAACGGGAAGCAGATCATCGGAGGCAAAGTAACAAAGTTTTTGGAAGATCACAAAATCAAAAGGATCCTATCAACGCCCTACCACCCATGTGCAAATGATCAGGCTGAGTTCACAAACAAGACTGTCATTCAAAACTTGAAAAAGAAGTTAGAAAATACGAAAGGAAAATAGAGAGAAATGATGTCCGATGTGTTATTGGCATATCGGACAACCTCTAAATCAAGCACGGGAGAGACGTCGTTCTCATTGGTATATGGGTCTGAGGCTTTGATACCAGTCGAGGTCGGAGATCCTAGTGCCAGATTCCGACATGCCACCGAGGACTCAAATAATGAGGCCATGACTACAGCCCTCGAACTATTAGATGAAAAGTGAGAAGCTTTACTGATCCGGATGGCCGCCCAAAAACAAAGGATCGAAAGATACTATAACAAGAGAACAAACCTCCGACATTTCGGAGTCGGAGACTTAGTCCTAAGAAAAGTCACCCTAAACACTCGAAATCCTAACGAAAGAAAGCTGGGCACAAGCTGGGAAGGACCGTACCACATCCTCGGAGTAATCGGCAAAGGGTCCTACAAACTCGGGACCATGGAAGGCGAGCAACTTCCAAATAATTGGAACGTATCAATGCTCAGGCGCTATTATTGCTAAGGTATAACTTTCTCCCTTTTCATTTTGTGCTTCACAATAATTACAGGTGTCCGATGGAAGACACCACGCTATTAATTACGAATCATTCCTCTAAAATTCATAATTGCACTCCTTATTCAATTTCGAAATTCACCATTAAATCTTATTTAATTCTCCATGTTAAGATTCAGATACTAATCAATTAAATCAAATTACTGACAATTTAATTTATTGATAATTTCCTTTAGACTTTCACTTAACTTATTTCATGTGCCGAATTCAAAATCTACCGGCTGGATTTACACATAAAAACTTATAAGCTTTCATAAAGGTGTATCATCAATCTCTAAATTAAGACATGGATTCCATTAACTAACTATTACTTCGCCAATGTACATTATTATTATCCAATTTACAACACATATTGATGATGATGATAATAATAATAATAATAATAATAATAATAATAATAATAATAATAATAATAATAATAATAATAATAATAATAATAATAATCATGTTTACCCAAGATCTAGGGGCTGGCGGTAATCCGCACAGCCATCCAGATTTAAATAAATATATCCTTATTCAGGAATAAGAATAAGAATCAAAATATACAAAGATTTATTTATAATTGGGTA
>ML327378.1:0-96461 GCA_005239505.1 Nicotiana paniculata
AACATGATTCCAATGAGTCCTGCATGCATTATATATATGTATCTATTTTACTCTACCGAGTCGTGCTATAGTCGGTCGAGTATGGCACCTATTGTGCAATCACTGATCAGTTGGGTTTACTGAGTCCTCTTTGAGGCCGGGTATGATATGATGATGATGATGCCCACAGAGGCAGATGTTGATACGATAATGATGATGCCCATAGAGGCGGATGTTTTTAAAAGATTATGTGTATATATGTATCATGCATTTCATGTTACTGTCTCTTAGAAGCCCTGAGATGTTACAAGTTGTATCTTCTCTACCTCTCTTTACATTATTGTTCATATTTATATTGACCTGCCTTACATACTCAGTACATTATTCGTAATGACGTCCTTTTTATTTGTGGACGTTGCATGTCGTGCTGTAGGTCCTGATAGACAGGTAGACGTAGTTCCCCCACCACAGTAGGCTTTCCAGTTCAGCGGCTATAGGCGAGATCCCTTCTCCGGACTTGCCGTGGTCTTGGTCTGCATTTTTGGTTATAGATATTATGGGTATGTCGGGGCCCTGTTCCGACTATGTTGCATTACTTATGCTCCTTTAGAGGCTCATAGACAGGTGTCGGCTTATGTATAGTTTGGTATGCCTTGTCGGATGATTTTTGTTGTATAGTCTTTCATGGAAGCGTGGTAGCTCCTAACTTATATGTAGTTTCTTGGCAGTCTTGTTATCCCATTCACTCCATTATCTATCATTGTTTGGTGTTCATAATCCATATCTACCACTTATATTGATCTCGTCGGCCCTTAAAGATAATAAAAAGATTAGATAAAATGTACGTTGGTGCTCGGCAAGTATGGCCCGGGTACTAGTCATGATCCTCCAGTTTGGGTCATGACAAACTTGGTATCAAAGCAAGTCTGTCCTAGGGGTTGTCTATGAGCCGTGTCTATTACAGTCTTGATAATTGATGTGTAGCGCGCCACATTTATAATCAGGAGACTACGTGACATCTAGGGTTGTTACCTTCTTCCTAAATCTAGATCGTGCGTAGATTTGAGTCATTAGTGTTGTATCTAATATTAACCTTTTTTTTTTATTTTAGCAATGCCTTCGACTAGGAAGCAATCGATTAGTAGACGACTTGATATAGATGCGGGTGAGGGTACCAGTCAGGTTCCTCAAGCCAAAGTAGGCCAAAGTGAGGCTTAGAGTGAGATGCCGTCTCATAACTCATCTACTCCGTCTCATCCAGAGGATATTAGGAGGAACCCAGCACCACCCATTCATCCGTCTGGCCCTATAGAGCAGGATATGCGGAGTGCGGTGCAGTTGTTGACAAGCTTGGTAGATGATCAGTCTCAGAGGAAGAATACTGGTGCTGTTGATAAACCGGATAGTACGAGAGTTCGTGATTTTATTAATCTAGACCCTCCAGTGTTTACCGGATCAGACCCCAAGGAGGACCCACAGACTTTTATTGACCAGGTTCATCGTACACTACGGGTTATGCATGCTACAGACACAAAGGCAGTACAGTTGACTTCATATCGGTTACGAGATTTAGCGATTTTCTGGTATGATAGTTGGGAGAGATCCAGGGTTCTGAATGCCCCTCCAACTGTGTGGAAGGAATTTTCCGAGGCCTTTCTTCGTCACTATTTGCCCGTTGAGATACGACGAGCTAGAGCTGATAAGTTCTTGAACCTTAGACAAGGTAATATGAGTGTGCGAGAGTATGGCATGCAGTTTGATTCTTTAGCAAGTAATGCTCCTCATATGGTGGACGAGATGAGTGATAGGGTGCATATGTTCGTGAACGGGTTGGGACCACATCTGATAAATGAGTGCACGACAGCCTCCTTGGTGGAGGGCATGGATATTTTCCGTATTTAGGCTTATATGTAGACCCTAGAGGATCGTAAGCGCCAGCAAAGGGCAGATAGGGAGTAGGATAGGGGCCAACATAAGAGGGCGAGGTTTGTAGGGTATTCTCATGACTTCAGAGGTAGTGTTAGGCCCTAATTTTTGAGGAGTTTGGCGCCACCTATAGCTAGTGCTCCTCCACAGTTTCAGAGGCCTCGGTATGATCGATTAACCTATTCTGGTCCAGGTCAGAGTTCGCGGGCATCAGGCTCACAATATCATAGGGATACTAGTCAGACGAGACTCCCAACACCCCGTTGTGATCAGTGTGGCAAGTCCCACTTTGGAATGTGTTGTCGAGGTGTTGATGCGTACTACTCTTGCGGACAGCCTGGCCATATGAAGCACCTTGTCCTAATAGAGAAGGTGGTGGTATGGCTCAGCCAACTGGATCTGTGTCTGGTTCTTCCTCATCAGCTCGACCTCCAGCACGAGGTTTTTAGCAGTCGACAGGTCGTGGTAGAGGTAGAGGTGCAGTGCCGAGTTTGAGTGATGCTCAAAATCGAACCTACGCTCTAGTAGGTAGACAGGATCTCGAGTCGTCTCAGGATATTGTTACAGGTATATTGTCTGTGATTTCTTACGATGTATATGCATTGATTGATTCGGGATCTACATTATCATATGTTACACCTTTTGTGGCAAATAAGTTTGGCGTTGAACATGAATTGATAAGTAAACCACTTGCAGTATCTACTCCGATAACAGATTCTGTAATTGCGAAGCGGTCACATGCAGTCATGCATAATCAACAGTCCACCCCGACTACGTCGGGAAAACAAATACTCAAGTAAATGACAGATTTCTCTTTTGAAAACCACAAAATAGGATTTGAACCCTTTTTCGAAATTCACTTGCCAAGTCTTTTTATAATGTTTAATAACATAACCTTATCCGGAAACACAATTGCCCTCGAAGGAAATCAATTCTCTTTTTAGATGCTTAAGAAAATAAACTCTAATCTTCTTTAGTCATTCAATTACAATTTTGGTTATATTAGCAGTCTAATATCACAGACAAGATCACATGTATAACAGGTAAGGCATGCTAGTGGGTCCTAGGCTACCCGTACATGGCATAATAGTAGCTACGCACGGACTCCTGTCACCTCGTGCGTACATAGCCCCCGCAGATAGTATCACATACTTAATTAGTTCACCTAGGGGGAACATTCCACCTCACAAAGTTAGAAAGGAGACTTACCTCGCTCCGAAGTTCCAATACCGGCTTCCAAGCCCTTCCGACGACTCCAACGGACGCACAACACCCCAAAACTATCCAAACAACGACAAACCAATGAAAATATATTCTAATACTTGCAACAATTCCAAATTATATAATTTCCCAACTCCGCTCAGTGAACTGACCAAAATGCCCTCGAGCCCATATGCCCAGAATCCGAAATTTATCGAAGATAATTCTACCCATAGCTCCACTAGCTCAAATATACAATTTACTCTACATTCCATGCTCAATACGTGGCTAAAACTCAAAATTACCATTTTCTAGGTTTCTTTAAGATCTCCCAATTTCCTACCAATTTCCATGTCTAATTCATGCATATAATCTTGTATTTAACTTAGAAGCATGAAGGAGTTACTTACCTTGACATTGCATGAAGAAATCCTCTCTTGAAGCTCCTCAAAAATCGACCAAAACAAGGAAGAAATGAAGAAATGGACACAAATTCACGGTTAAAAACATTCTGCCCAGCCTCGATTCCGCACCTGCGGTCCTACCTCCGCACCTGCGCTCCCGTAGGTGCGACCAATCTCCCACATTTGCGTCTGCCTCAGATCCAGCCCAAAATTGCACCTGCGCCCTCTATCTGTATCTACGTCTTCGCAGGTGCGGAAATTCCATCACACCTGCGTTCCCCAGCGAAACCATCCATCCTTCGCGCCTGCGGCTCCGCACATGCAGCCAAATCCTCGCAGGTGCGGTCACACCAGATGACAGCAACCTCAGCTTTCTTCAAACTCCCAAACTTGATCTGTTAACCACCCGGAATCCACCCGAGGCCTCCGGGACCCCGTCCAATTATACCAACCTGTTCCAAAACGTAATGTGGACGTGCTCGAGGCCTCAGTTCACATCAAACAACATCGAAACCATGAATCGCACCCAAATCTCCACTTTATGAACTTAGAAATTTCCAACTTCTACATCCGATGCCGAAACCTATCAAATCACGCCCGATTGACCCCAAATTTTGCACACAAGTCATTTTTGACATTACGGACCTGCTCCAACTTCCGGAATCGCATTCCGACCTCGATATCAAAACTTCAACTTCCGGTCAAATTTCTCAAAAACCTTCAAGTTTCTATCTTTAGCCGAACGACTTCAAAATGACCTCCGGACATCTGAATTTACTTCCGATCGCGCTCCCAAATCCAGAATCACCATATGGAGCTATTCCCAGACTCGGAATCCCAAACGTACATCAACATCACTGAAATGCGCTTCAAGCCAAACTTAGGAAATTTCTTCAAAAATGTTGACCTCCACAATATACTCCAAAACTCTCATGGGTTATCCAAAACCCGATCCGGACATACGTCCAAGTCTGAAATCATCATACGAACCAGCTGGAACCTTCAAATCCCGATTCGAAGGTCGTTTACTCAAAATTCCAATCTTAGTTGATTCTTCCAACTTAAGGCTTCTGAAATGAGAATTCTCTTTCCAAATCAACTCTAAACTTTTCGAAATTCAATTTCGGCCAAACCCACAAGTCATAATACCTGAAATGGAGCTGCTCACGACTTCAAACCACTGAACGACGAGGTAGAGCTCAAAACGACCGGTCGGGTCGTTACATGGGTCATCACAAATATTATTTAAAAGAAATTCCACTTTTTCTTCATAAAAACTTTTCTTTGAAAACAAGTTCTCACCGCTTCGTAAAACGATAGGTTTTCTTTAATCAAATTTTGATAGTTTTCTATTTTTACTTGTTAATTAACAACTTAAGTTTGGCTGGTTAATCGTAGTTAACGGATCATATAAGGTGCCTTCATAACCTTCTCTGTAGGATTAATTAGAACCCTTACCCATTATCTTGAGGTTAAGCAGACCATAAAAACATAGTAACTTTAAGCATTACTTAGCTAAAGTTGGTTTCCTAATTCACCGTAGAAATAATTAGGTGGAGACTCATAAAATTAATTAAATCTCGGTCTTTCCAATATGTTATACTCTAATTTGACCAGTGTTAAAATAGGGTATGACACTAGGGTCGTGACTTCTACCTAGGTGGTTATATAACGTGTTGTAAAATCTAGGGCTAGCTTGATTAGTTGGGATTATAATATAGCTATCACACCCGGCTACTCACTCTATACCTCTCGGTAGCTTGAGTGATTTTGCCCAATTTGGCTTTCTCAAGTCCAAATGGGTATTCATACGAATCAAGTGATCTCAGCTCAAGTTGGGTATTACTATCTCTAGGTTTAACCCTTTAATTGGGGCTATCAATATCTTGAGTTCACCCTAATTCCTTCTTAGCCTAGTTTTCCTAGAGTTAGTCCTTTTTTTCTCAAGTAGAGACTAAGTCATAGAGGCATGAGTCAATGTTTGCAACCATTAATTCTTGAGTTATAACAAGAACTAGGCTAAATATCACTAACCCATTCATATTCAAGCCCTAAATCAAACACCCATTAAATACCCACACTAGGATTGGGTCATAACCCTAGCTATGGGTTTAGCTACTCATGGAAATAAAAGAAATTAAAGATGAAATGAAGATAAAATCCATAATATTAGATTATGGGATGAAAATCTAATGTTTAGAGATGAATCTAGTAAAAAAATTCCGAAAATAGTAAAGTAGTAGTCTCAGGTGCTTTCCTAGAACATAACATATCCTAAAAATGACAAAAAGTTCTATTTATACTAAGCTTAAAATATCTAACAAAAATGCCCCTGCGGAGGTTGTGCGGCCACATAATTCTGAGTGCGGCCGCACTCTTGCTTTCGCGGTTGCATAATTCTGGTGTTGTGCGTTCTTTACTTTTGACTCTAGCTTGAGCTGGACTTTTGTGGACCGCACAATTCTGAGTGCGACAGCGCTCATGATTATGCGTCCGCATAAAAGTGATGCGGTCCACACTTGCTTGACTTTGACTTGAGACAACTCTCTGAATCTTCATCATCGCGGACCGCACAATTGTGTGTGTGATCGCACTTGACATCCTGCAGCCGCACAATTTTGGTGCGGTCCGCGCTCCTTCATTTTTCCCAAGTTGCTAACTCTCTGATTCTCGTTCATCAGGGACCGCATAATTTTGATTGCGGCCGCACAGGGACTTTTGTGGCCGCATAATATTGGTGCGGTCTGGGCTCATCATATTGCCAAAATTACAAGTCTCTGAATCTCCTTCTTGCGGACAGCATAGCTTTGATCGCGGCCACACAATGGCTTTTGCAGCCGCACAATATTTGTGTGGTCCGCACTGCAGGTCTCTTTGTCCAATTTTGATTTTTGTTCAACTTTTGACTGCTTTTTGAGTTGATTTTTGTTCCTTTGGTTCATATTGAACAATTCCTGCAAGCAAGCACATTTCATTAGTTTCCGGAGATACCTTCAAGAATGTTTTACCTAAAACACAAGTAAAAGAGAGCAAATAAGAGGTCAAAATCCCTACCTATCAACTTCCCCAAACTTAAGCTTGCTTGTCCTCAAGAAAATAAGGTAATTCCCACATCCACTAGAAAAAAGGATATTTCAGCTGGCCTAAGGTGAATCAATCATGCATCAATTGGGACTAACAATTACCCTCAACACAAATGAGTTATTAACAACACAAGGTTTTGACCTTCTGAGCACCATAGTTCTAATGTGACACTAGAGCATCAAGACTTAATTTATTCACCAAGGAAGATCGCTCTATCACGTAGGTCATTGTGGATCCCAAAATCCTCCTCCTATACTCTCCATGAGAAAATCTCACTTTAGAATGTAACACTCGAAACAAGGATTGTGAAGAAGTTCGCTCATCTCTCTCAAAAGAATGTCACAAGTCCGACTCTAAGTTTCATAAGCTTGCCCCTTATGTAAATTACCACTAATGTAAGCTCTCTCAACTTGAAATCATATAGGTATTTTGCGGGAATGTAATGAAGGTTTTTGGATCAAGGTAGGACTTGTTGAAATATGATGGTTTCATCTTTCCTTAAGCACTCCATTTTCTCTTTCCGGCTCATACTTTCTTGACTTTTTGAGTCATTTTCTTCTTCCTTAGGGGAACTAGAGAGACGTAATGTCACTCTTTCTTGATCGTGACAATCATTTTTCTCCTTTTCTAATCACTTCATGTCTTTCATCATTGCTTTCTTTGAATCCCTTCAACTTTCTACCTTATTCACTTTCTTTTTGAGATATTTCTTTTTGGCCTTTCTTCCTTTTCTTCGCCTTCCCTTTTCTTCATTTCTTTTCCTTCTTTGTACCTTTTATCACTTTCAAATTCCTCGTCTCTCCCCCAAACTTATGCTTTTGCCAATTGTCTATCAAGAATTCTAGAGAAATATCAGGTGCCAAGAGAGGGTCATTATAAAAAGGATAAAGGCTTGTAATGTGGTTATTGAGAGAAAAAAGGGCTTCGGCTCAAAGGGGTTGACTAGTGATATCACATTAGTATGATATGAAAGCTTTCAAGTTTCAAATTGGATCAAGGAGAGCCTACAATCATTTTTCAAGTCGAGCTACACTTAGAATTTCGCCTAGACAAACATTCAGGGCAAGTTCTAGACTTATTGGCATGGAACTTGGACTTGCAATTCAATACCTGACCTCTCAAGCTGCTGGATTGTTAAAGAGAACAGAGTCGAGGGACACAACAAACCTAGCTAAGATTGAAAATCACAAATGACTCGAAGAAACCACTCGATGATTGTTTTAGTCAACATAAGAATCTAAAGGTCAGAACTAGAGCTATTCTTTTCCAATCAACTTTGTTTCTAACAATAAGGTCGAAGGTAAAATGTGTTATTACCAAGGGAATCATACTTGAGACACTTCTATTCATTACTATATATACCAAAACATAAATGAAAACAGACTCAATCCCTTATGAAGGTTGTCACGCCATCCATCGTTGGGAAGAGCCACCCAGTTCACACAACATCCACCTTCGGAAAGAACCGTGGCATTAAGAAAACCAAAGGCTTATTGTTCACACAAAACGTAAAAAGAAGCTAACAAATTAAAAATAAGCTACTAAAGTAAATAAGAAGCTATGCAACTAAGGAAAAATAACGAAAGAAGTTATGAAGGAAACTACGAAGAGTAAACTGAATATATACAAAATGAAGTAAAGAAAATATATACATAATGGAAATGAATATATACATCAAATAGTAACAATATATACATACCAAAAGGGAAAATAAAGATAAAGAAAAATAGTGTAATAGTTATTACATACCAAATGTCAAAAAATCAAAATGGACCACCCCCCATATGAAAATGAGCATTGTCCTCAATGGTAATAAGAAATAAGAACAGGGAAAGGGGTAGAGAGTAAAGAAAACTCCCTATGTGGTCTCTGTCTGCATCGGGTCCTCAACATGTGTGGTGTCCTCAGCTTGCATGGTGTCCTCAGCACCCTCCGTCTCCTCTAACTTAATCTCTATAGATTATGACTTGGGGACTACTGGGTTGCTGAGCATCTGTATCAACTCCTCAGTAGTGTGTGTAGTTGCAGCCGACTCCTTAAACTGGCCGGCTGCTGCCTCTGATGTCTCTGGCACTGCTGCAGGTGCTGCTGGGACTGTCTACTCCATGAGTAGATCCAACGGAAGGTCTCCGGCAGAAGAAAACTTTTCCAATCCCTTGTGCAGCTTGTCCACCGAGTCCTTTGATGTCTGAGTCTTCCGCATATTTTTCACATGATTCCCCAAGTCCTTGATGATCTTTCCACGAGTATCCAGAGTCTCTAGGATCTTCTTCTGGTTGTCCATAATTTTCTTCAATGAGTCCTCCACTGATGGAGGTACTTGAAGCTCTGTTGAGGCTGATGACTGTGTTCCAACAACACTGGATATGGCAGTCAGCTTTGTGGTAGCTGCCTGCATCCAGTTGTTGAGACTTGACAGTGTTTGGGACACCCGCAGTGCAGTTTGAGGGTAGGTAGATAAGGTCGGCACTGAAAATGGCACTGAAAGCCTAGCTGAGGAAAATGGGCCAGAGGATGAAGGAGGCATGGTTGCTGCTCTGGTAGAAGTACCGGCTGCCGTGGAGGGCTTGACAATTGAACTATTAGCCAGTACCCCTGGCTCTTCACACTGGCCAGTAGAGGTAGTGGCTTTACCCTTGAACTTTGGGTTGTCCGCTCCCTGGAGGTGGTACCATGAAAAGGTCTTCTTAGCCTTCACCTCAACATCAAAGTGCCTTGATTCTACCCCTTGATCTTGGAAGTATTCGGTGAGGAAATTGGGGTAGGGATATGACCTTTCTTCTTTCTGGACCGCATTCGAGATGTTGAAGGACTTCAAGGCTCCCACATTTGTTGGATACCCGGCCATATGATGGAATCCACTAATACTGCAAGGGGAAGTGGAAGGATGTTCTCATGTTGGCATGGATCCAGATATCTGCACACGAATGTTTGCCACCCTTTTGATTCAAAGTTAAGGGTGGCTCTGACTATCTGAACTCCTTTTGTGAGCCATGAAGGTGTTGTCCCAGGAATTGCTAGTATTTCATCTATCCATGGGCGAACTGCATCACCCATAGCTAGCTTCTCCAAATTGCACTGATTCCACCTCCTCAAATCCTATATATTTGTTTAGTGTGTGGGCATCGAAGAGGATTTTCAAGTTCCGAACCTTCGTCACCTTGTTACCTTTTTTATGTGGGCGACATTGCATAGAACTCTTTGACAAGGTATTCGTTTGCATCTTGCATACGGCCAGCGAACCATTTCCATCCTTTTCTGTCCTCAAATTGCTTAAGGACATTGGGGTTGTGCTTGCTCAAGTCTTTTGTCAAGAATTGTCGCTCAGGAGTGAGCAACCTTTCGGACTACCATTCTCTGAACTTGGCATAGGTATTTTCACTAACAAATTTGTCCGCCCATACCTCTGGCTTCCTTGATCTATCCAAGCCTCCAACAGTTGTATCACCCCCTCTCCCATCGTCGGGGACCTCATCATCATCATCCAAGTTGATTGGAGTAGCTGTAGCAGGTGGGAGAGAGGGTTCAGATGCTTGACTACCCCACTTCGAACCTTCAGACGAACTAGTGGATGAAGTTGGTTCATTTCCCAAGCAGAGTCTCCTGGGGAATTGTTTTGATTGAACTCCCGGTTGTGCTTGCACTGAGTCCCCTTTAGAAGTTTCCCGGGATGGGAGGTACTCACTGGTGTCTGAGGTATCCGGAGGTGGTCTACTGATTGTGGCTTTCTTGCTTAAGACTTTTTGGACTGAGAGTGGCATGTTGGGTTTGCCTCGACCCCGACCTCAGGAGGGTTCTTCCCTCCCTTTGGAAGTATCTCCTCTACCACGTGAACGAACCATTATCTCCAACATACAAGTAGTGAAAGTCAGTTAGAATTGGTGCTCACATTGTGTATAGAATGAAAATTGATAATGCAGATCACAGTTCTAAAAAATGGACAGTACAGACTGCACAAAAGTGAGTGTGGGCGCGGATTGCCCAGTGCGGACCGCACAAAAATGAGTGTCGTTGCATATTGCCCATCGCGGACCGCACAATTTTGAGTACGGCCGTGGATATCCCAGGTTCAGACTACTGGGTCTCTGAAGTTACCTCAGTGCGGACCGCACAATTTTGAGTGCGGCCGCACAAATCCATTGCGGACCGCACAATTTTGAGTACGGTCGCATATTAGTTTTGTTGGGTCTCTAAAGATTAAATGTGCGGACCGCACAATATTAAGTGCGGCCGTAAATTTCTACCGCAGACCTCATAAAATTGAGTGTGGCCGCACAAACTTATCAATCAAAGGTGCCCTAAATCTAGGGTATCGCGGACCGCACAATATGTAAGTGGTCGCATACCTTAGTGCGGACCGCACAAAAATGTGCGCGGCCGCAAAATTCAAATCAAAGTGGAACTGACTTACGTTTTTACATAGGGGTTTCACTAATTAGACATGGTGTTTAGAAATTAGGCATGAATAGCTACTACCCCAGCCCCCATTAAGCAATTAAACACTACCCACATGATGCTAAGCAAACTTTAATTATCAATTGACATTTTAGGCATGAACCTAACCCCAAATAAAAAGAAAACTAAAACAAAGAAAAAGAAAAACATGAAATTAAAACATTGAAATCAACCTACCAGTAGTGAAGAGATAGCTGGAATTTACACTTGATGAAATGAGATAAGATTGAAAGCAAGAGAGAAGGTGCACTGTGTGTAGCTTAGCTTGAGAGGACAGAGTGTATAAGGTGTGAAAAGTCTAAGAAGGTCCTATTTATACTTTGACCAGGTTGGCCCACCAACTTACCTGAGTGCGGCCGCACAATTTTGGTGTGGTCCGCACTCTTTTACCTGGTTCTTGAATCTATGGCACGGTCCGCATAAAAATGATTGCGGCTGCATAATTTGTGCGGCCTGCAAAATTTATGGTGCGGCCGCGAATCCTTAAGGATTTTTGTGAGGCCAAACTTCAGAGAGTTGTCATTTTTCATCTTCCAGTGGTGCGACCACATACAGAATTGTGCGGCCGCGAAGTGCTTGTGCAGTCCGCATAATTCTTGTGCAGTCCGCACAGTTTTACCACTTGGCCAATTTTTTCCTTGCAAATTTCCTGCTCTACACACCCATATTCATGCATACACTTCACAACCAGTTGTTGATACCCAAATTTTCCCTCATATTTTTTCAAAATAGTGCATATGCATCGTCACTTGATTTATAGACATATACAAGCATTTTTCATAATTTTCTATAATTTTAAAAGGTTTTAAATCAATTTATTCCTACATTTTATTATATAAATACTCATTAATTGCATCAAAATTTATTTTTATGATGATTTTATCATCTAATTTCATCATTTACACCCAGATTAGGTTTAAATATTTTTAACATATTTTTCATAAATACATTTGCATTTTAAAGGCTAAAATTGCACATTTTGCAATAATAGCCTATATGTACTTATAATTACTTTAATTATGTCAAAATAATTTTTTTTATACTTTCATAGTATTAAAAAAACTAATTTTATTTTTTTGATTCACAAATAATGTTTTTTCTATTTATTTATTATTTTTTACAAATTATTTATCAATTGAATGGTGTATTTAAATAACAGCCTCTTTTCTTAACCATTTTCGGCCAACTCCAGCCCAACTACCTAAAATACACTAGTCCAGTGCGCCCCATCCCAAACCAAATAACCCCTAACCCAATACCCATTTTATACCCGACCCAAACCCTTCCTTCAATCCTGGCCGTTGATCTTTCAAGATCGACGACCCCCATTCACCACCCCCCTTTTAATTTAACTCACCCTAACTCTAACTCCCCATTCAATCTAAACTGCCACCCTCAAACGCTCCTGCTCTTCTGAAACTCTAAGCGTCGTCACCCCCCAATCTCTCTTCGATTCCAACCAGATATGGAATCCATTGTTGATCTTCTTATGCTACTCGTTTATGGCATAACATAGTGGCTTGCCTAACATGGAAAACCGATTTCCCTCATTCCAGACCAAATCTGGTTCGAACCTTCCCCCTTTTCCGTCTATATTCATTCTTCATCTCTTTGGGATATGAATCTCTAAGATTTTA
Source organism: Nicotiana paniculata (assembly GCA_005239505.1). Taxonomy (NCBI): domain Eukaryota; kingdom Viridiplantae; phylum Streptophyta; class Magnoliopsida; order Solanales; family Solanaceae; genus Nicotiana; species Nicotiana paniculata. The sequence continues at coordinate 12,686 of ML327378.1, forward strand.
TTGATTCTTTATTTACCCTAAAAGCTAGGGTTTAGATCTTTTCAAGATCTATTACAGTTTTTTTTTATTTTGTTAAAAATATTCTTCAATGATTTCATATATCTATCTATGTGCATTTTTGTGATTTTCTAACTAATTTCATTTGCCCTAAAATTAGGGCTCATATCTTTTCAAAATCTGTTATGGTTCTATTTTTGTTGAACAACTTCTTTAATGTTCCCGTATATCTATCTATGTGCATTCCCATTGTGATTTTCGTGATATTGTTGACCAGTTTTACTTGCCCTAAAATTAGGGCTCAAATCTGTTATAGTCCTTATTTCTGGTAACATTTTTCTTCAATGTTTTCCTATATCTGTCTATGTGCATGTTATTTTAATTTTCCTTTAATTATTCTGACTAATTTTACTTACCCTAAAAGTTAGGGTTTCTGATTCTTTATTGCATTTTTCTTCACTGATCCTGTCTATCTATTTATGACTCTTGCCTTTAATTGTTACCCTAAACCTAAGAGTCTTTGATTCCCCAGATCTTTCTGATTCCCTAAATTACTGTGATTACATATTATACGCATCTATGTACTGTTATTGCTGCCTTACCTTAAATAATGTTCCGAGTTTTACTTCTTTAATTATTTGTTAGCTTTTCTTGATTGATTATTACCTTATTTATGGAATCTAGTCTAATGCTATTTAAACCCCTCCCCTCTTTCCCCTTAGAACAAGACTTAGAACTCGAGAATCCTCCCACTACTAAAATTCTATACTACTCTATTCTGTTTTGATTCATGGCCGGCTGGAAGCCAAGGCCAGAAATCTTCTTGTTGTTTGCTACTATTGATGATCATTGTTGCATTGCTTAGCCTTTTTCTGTTTCATCCGAACTATTAAGTCACTGAAACTTCTCTACCATTTCAATTGTTCGAATATGCTACTGTTATTAGACTCGTTGCTCTATGTGTGTTAGACTTATTTAACTTAGTAGACTAATTGATAGAACCTGTTTAATTATGTGTAACTTAATGCTATCTTTAAGTGTGTTTAATATCTTTCCCTAAAACTAGTTCATCATGTATCCCTTAGTTTGTTGTTGTCACGACCCGATTAACCCTCCGAAAGGCATCGCGACGGCACCTAGTCTCTACGACTAGGTAAGCCTAAATTTGCAGACAAAACTAAATTAAATACGATAAAAGTAAAGACAGGAAAAGAAAAGTTTAAATAAGCATAACATCGTCGCGCGGCATGTACAAAATATACCTCAAGACCCGGATTGTCACAACACAGTCACAAGCTTTTATACTATATTATAGCTCTATACAAATTCGGAGAAGACAATACATAGTAAGTATCTTTATAAGATGGAGTGGAAGCTAACTCGGAGAATTCTGCGAACAAGGAAGAAATACCTTACAGTCTCCTCAATGAAGATAAAATGGCCACGCGGCTGAGAACTCGCACCAAGATCTGCACACGAAAAAAAACATGTGGAGGAAAGGGCATGACTACACCACATTTGGTACCCAGTAAGTGCCAAGCCTAACCCCCGTCGAGTAGTAACGAGGTCAGGTTAAGGCTCTACTGGATTTCTAAATAAACAGTTTAAATAGTACGGGAAAAGAAAATAAGTTCTATAGTAAACAGTTAAAAGAATAATTTGAAATAAAAACAGTAAAAATGGAGCCCTTGGCTCAGCACAACGTATCACAAGTGGAATCTCCCGGGATACCGTCCCGTAGTTCCAAATATAAATATGTAGTACAGGGGGGGATCTACCAGAATACATTTGTAGTCCCCAATTTAAATATGCGGTACAGGGAGGATCTCCCAGAATACGTCTGTAGTCCCCAATTTAAATATGTAGTGCTGGGGGGATCTCCCAGAATACGTCTATAGTCCCCAATTTAAATATGCAAGCTAAGTAAATGACAGATAAACATCAATGTTAATAGTTCATCTAAAGACAGGTAGGAAAAACAGGGAAAAACTAACTAATCATGGCGCACAGAGTGTCAATTGGGCAATTTGATATGAAAACAAATAAGCATGATTCCCTAATCTAAGATGAACAGTTAAACACATTGAAGTAATGAAATAGAAGAACAAAGCAATTTATAATTCACGAAGGAAAATGGGATTTTTCCAACAATGACCCGTGTACGTACTCGTCACCTCACGTATACGGCACCCCCACAACAATTTATGTCAAAAACAACCTAAGGGGGAAGTCCCCAACATAGAGTTAGGCAAGCCACTTACCTCAACTGCTCAACTCAACCCGAGATCACATTCTTGCCATGAGTATCCAACTCCAAACGGCCCAAATCTATTCAATTAAATTGCATAATGTAAATATAACTTTAAGAAATTAATCTAACTAATAAATTCGAAGCTAATACACGAAATTAGGAAAAACGGCGAAAAAGTCCCCCATGCCCATGTCTCGGAATCGGGTAAAAGTTACAAACTCCGAACACTCATTCACTCACGAGTCTAACCATACCAAATTTACTCAAATCGGATACCAAAATCTCGCTCAAAACTCAAAAACTAGGCCTAAGAACTTTATCCAATTTTTCTCCCCAAATTCGAAATTAAAGGGTGTATTTAAGCATAGATTCGTGGAAATTAATCAATACCGAGTAGGAATTACTTACCCAAAACGCCCAGGTGAAAATCTCTCCCAAAATCGCCCGAGGCCCCCGGGACCTCAATCAAACCTACCAACAAGTCCTAATGCCTCATTAGAACTTAGTAGAGCCTTCAAACCACATCATATAACACCAAAATCAAGAATTTTACATGGATTCAAGCCTAAGAACTTAGGAATTTTCCAAAATCTACAACCGACGCCGAAACACGTCAAAACTAGTCCGAATTACCTCAAATTTTACACACAGGTCATAAATGACAATACGGACCTGCTACCACTTCCGGAATCCCATTGCGTGCTCGATATCAGAATTTTACCTATCGGCCGAAATCGCCGGAATTCTAACTTTTGCCAATTCAAGCCTAAATCTACTACAGACCTCGAAAACACATTCCGGACGCACTCCTAGCCCCGAAATCACTTAACGGAGCTAACGGATGACAGAATTCCAATCCGGATCTGTCTTCACACAGTTCCAACTACTATCAAAACTCTAAAGCTTAAACTCATATTTAGGGACTATGTGTCGCAAAACCCTCCGGAATCCACAACTAATCACTCCGACAAGTCCCACAAGCTAAAACAAACATGGGGAAAGCAGTTATTAGGGGATCGAGGCTCTAACTCTCAAAAAGACCAACTGGGTCGTTACGTTCTCCCCCTCTTAAGAAAACCGTTCGCCCTCGAACCAGTATAAAGACATACCTGAAGCTGTGAAAAGATGAGGGTAGTGGCTGCGCATATCCTACTCCGTCTCCTAAGTCACCTCCTCGACCAGCTGACCCCTCGACTGAACCTTTACTGATGAAATATTCTTCGACCTGAGATTTCTGACCTGCCTATCCAATATAGCTACTGGCTCCTCAATATATGATAAATCCTTGTCCAACTGGACTGAACTAAAATCCAATACATGACTCGGATCACCGTGATACTTCCGGAGCATAGAGACGTGGAATACCGTATGAAATCCTGCTAGGCCGGGAGGCAAGGCAAGCTCATAAGAAACCTCCCCAACACGCTACAATATCTCAAAAGGACCAATATATCTCGGACACGGCTTCCCCTTCTTCCCAAACCTCATGACGCCCTTCATAGGTGATACCCGAAGCAAAGCTCGATCACCAACCATAAATGCCAAATCACAAACCTTCCGGTCCGCATAACTCTTCTGCCTGAACTGAGCTGTTCGAAGTCTCTCCTGAATCACCTTCACCTTTTCCAAGGCATCCTGGACCAAATTTTTACCCAACAATCGGGCCTCGTCCGGCTCAAACCATCCCACTGGAGACCGACACCGTCTACCATACAAAGCCTCATACGATTCCATCTGAATGTTGGACTGGTAGCTGTTATTATAAGCAAACTCTGCAAGTGGCAAGTATTGATACCATGAACCTCCAAACTCTATCACATAGGCACAGAGCATATCCTCAAGAATCTGAATTGTGCGTTTGGCATGCCCGTCCGTCTGAGGGTGAAAGGTTGTACTCAACTCCACCCTAGTGCCTAACTCCTGTTGAACGGCTCTCCAGAACCGTGAAGTCACTTGTGTACCTCTGTCTGAAATGATAGATACTGGAATACCGTGTAGGAGGCCAATCTCCCTAATATAAATCTCAGCCAACCTCTATGAGGAGTATGTAGTCAACACTGGAATGAAATGGGCTGACTTGGTCAGCCGATCCACGATCACCCAAATAGCATCGAACCTTCTCAAAGTCCGAGGAAGTCCAACCACAAAGTCCATGGTAATCTTCTCCCACTTCCACTCTGTAAGCTCAATCTACTGAAGCAACCCTCCTGGTCTCTGATGCTCATATTTAACTTGCTGACAGTTGAGACACTTGGCCACAAATCCAAGTATGTCATTTTCCATCCTTCTCCACCAATAGTGATGTCTCATGTCCTGGTACATCTTCGCGGCACCTGGATGAATGGAGTACTGCGAGCTATGGGCCTCCTACAGAATAAACTCCTGAAGCCCATCCACATTGGGCACACAGATCCGGCCCTGCATCCTTATCACACCATTATCCCCTATAGTCACGTCCCTGGCATCACCCCGCCGGACCCTGTCCTGAAGTACCGGAAGGTGGGCATCATCATACTGGTGCTCTCTAATGTGGTCATAAAGAGAAGATCGAGCAACCACACAAGCTAATACCCGGCAAGGCTCTAAAAGATTCAATCTCACAAACTGACTGGCTAAGGACTGAACATCCAAGGCTAAGGGCCTCTAAGCTGTTGGAAGATATGCCAAACTCCCCAAACTCTCCGTCCGATGACTCAAGTTGTGGGCCACCACATTAGCCTTCCCCGGGTGATATAATATAGTGATGTCATAGTCCTTCAGTAACTCCAAACACCTCCGCTGGCGCAAATTTAGGTCCTTCTGCTTGAACAAGTGCTGCAAACTCCGGTGATCCGTGAAAATCTCACATGGAACACCGTATAAATAATGACGCCAGATCTTCAGGGCGTGAACGGTAGCTGCCAACTCGAGATCATGAACTGGATAGTTCTTCTCATGCACTTTCAACTATTTGGACGCGTAGGCAATCACCCTACCGTCTGTCGCGCCCCCTTTTTTTCCTCTCCTTTTGGATTGGTCAGGGTTTTTGACATTACTGGGACAACTCGTTTCCTTTTTAGAAAGGGGTATAATGAGTTTGAAGATTCGCTACCTAACGAATTAAGTCACGTTAGGGCACCTACTATGGGTCATTTATACCACTAATTGTACAACCAGAGATTAGGTAAGGGCTTGAAATTACTTCAAGGGGAAGGTGTTAGGCACCCCTCAAAGTCCACGACTGTGGGTCCCGACCAAACCTATTTTGTGAACTATTCAAGTAGCAAGTAGACAGTCTAAGCACACATATGTAAACAAATAAAGATCTTAACAGATTAGCAGTCTAAGCACACATATGTAAAGGATAAGGGAGGTCCTAAGTTTTTTATCCTATAGGATCACATCTGTGCAATGCTTGGTGATCACTTCTCAATGAAGGGCTACACGTTGCATTAGGGCACAGGTCATCATATCCTTTTGTACCCATTATCCCCACTTAGCGGTTATTAAGCAGGTTTTATTTAACGAACTCTAAGCGTGTTGTTACCTGTCCCTTCCTTGTAGTCCTGAAGGAGTTTAGGACCTCTAAGTCTGGGCAGTTCTAGACAACCCCCTAAGGTGATAAAAGGGAAAATTCTAGGCGACATGCAAGAACAAGTAGGACTAGCAGATTAGTGATAGAAGTCGTTAAAAACTCAGATTCACCTCCACACGTAATGCAAATAAACAGCACATCTCAAACACGGACAAAGGCAGTTTTATTAGAAAAAGGATCCTAAGACAAGATATCGAAGTGACATCAATGCATAGGAATATGCAACATTGTTTCATACAAACTTTAACGACAGGGCCCTAATCAGTTTACCTACTGATTTTAAACATGTTAGCCCTTAAGCAGTAAACACAATCAAAGCAGTTTCCAATTTTATAGCAATTAATTACCTAAGGCTTGCCTAGGCGTGGGACTGTATGCGATCACAATTATATGAGATGTTTAACAGTTTAGAAGTTGTTTTAACCTACAACATGTTGATCTAGGTGACGAAGACTTAAAAGGGAATTTGTACCAGTTGTTATTCAGAAGTATAACATCTATATGAGAGATGATTTCTATACCTTTTCATGGTCAGTTGCTTAATCTTAGTTAAACTAGGTGCACTGAAATGAGTGACAGAATTCTTAAGACATGATTTCTAAATGCACAGAGTTCTTAAGACATGATTTCTAAATGCACACAAGAGTGACCGAATTCTTAAGACATAATTTTTTAATGCATACAAGAGTGACAGTTTTATTTTATGTAGGATTATTTAGTAGCAGGATTTCTAAATGGTGAGCTGATGCAACATTAAGAAAACATGGATTAATGACATGTGATATGCTGAAGCAGTAAATATGAAGTCCTAGGAACAGGGTATCTAATGCAACGTTTAACATGATTTGGATGAACACATTGTTCCTAGGGAATAGATTCTAATGCAAATATAAAGAATGTAAAGCCTAAAGAATGCTTTTTTACCCAATAATATCAATAGTATTATACAGCTACCCTCTCCATTTTCACTAGCCATCCCCAATATCTGTTTACAAATAATTATTACATACCAATAGCTGAATGAACTACATAAATAAAAAGAGAAGAAGTTAAACTATATATAGGGAGCCTGAAGCAGGCCCAAATGTATCCTGAGAATACCAATCCTTCCATAACCTAAAATGCCAAAAGTTTCATAGCCATTTTCATGCCTGGGTGGGTCAGAGTTCCCTAATGACCTCAAGGATCCCGGGCAGTGCTCACGTCCAGACTTTCATAACAGGGGTTGAGTAAGTGCAGTGTGGAATAGCCAGCCCTAGTGTGCCAGAGTTCCAAGGTATCGCAAGAGGATCCCAAGGCAGTTCACACATTGGAGGGGCAGAACCTAGTGACTTAGGAGTAAAGTGAGAATGCTTGACATAGTTTGAAAAGGTTTTTCTATGAAAGACAGTGTTGAAAAGGACTCATTTAAGTGAAGAAATTTTATAAAAATAGGAGTTTAATAGTAGTATAGTTTGAACAAGAACAATGTAAACATTTGAAGAATCAAACAAAACAACAGATTAACTCAGAGCAAACAGATTCTACATCACCTAACAATATGATCACACAAGGATATTGGGGGTTGGGGACATATACAACGCACATAGTGAAACAAATAACAAACAGAAGCACAAAAGCTTTTTTAGGAGTTTATGGGATTAAGGAATAGCTAATAATACAGAGATAGGGCATAGATTTCAGAACAGACAGTTGAGAACCTGGTTTTACTAAACAGAGTTAAACATAGAATCAGAATTACTTAGGGGTAGTAAATAACTTATCAAAGCATGTTAACACTAGAATCTGAGCAAGCAGATAAGCAAACAAACAAACATGCTGGCATACAAGGAACAAAATCAAGTTAAAACATGATAAAGGAAGGCAGTATTCTAATCATAAATTGAATAGGACAGGACTCATACATGCTAAGTGAAACAAAGATTTAGGCATGCTAGTTACATATTGAACAACCAAATAGTAAACAGGAACAAGACTGGAAATTAGTGAACTAAAGCAGTAACAGAACACATAGAGTTTTGAAATTGAATCAGAACATACCAGTTAAGGAGAGCAGACACAGAACATAAAGCAAATGTAGTGCAATAACTAGCCTTGGCTTACATCCGGCTAGTTCAGTAAGAGTATCAAGTAACAAGAAAGAGCAGAAAGCTTTTAAGTGTAAGAGAGAATTGCTGAACTAGTGTTCATGTGTGTAGTGAGAATAGAAGGGAGTATATATAATAGTTGAGAGCTAGGAAAATAAGGTAAACAATCAAATTTTTCAGTAATTGAAGAGCCACAGAATCAATTAAGAGTAAAACTAGTAAAGCCCTCCCTTAATTAAGGGAGTAATTTACAACCCGCAAAGAGCAGGTAGCTAATTAAGGAAAGACATCAAACAAACTGAAGTATAGAGTAGGTAATTAGGGGTAGGTACACAAATGTTCAATTAAGGAAATAAGTAGTAAGAATTACTAAATAACACGGTCAATCACAGAATAAGGTAAGAAATAATTTAAGGCTATAAAAATAGGGAAAATAACCAGAAATTAGCGTAACACAGTGAATCAGAGATTCAAAGAATCGAAATAGTACTGACTTTAAGGGAAATAACATAAACTTCCATGAATAAGCATACAAGTCAAGTATAAGCAGGAAGAATCTGGAACCCTAATAGGACACATTAAGGTAAAAATCACAAAATACCCTAATTAATCGAAGCAACATTCATGAGAATCGAACACACAACAGAATCGAATGAACAAACAACAAGGACTAACTCAGAATCCAAACATACTGCTAAAAAATTAGGGGTTTTAACATAACTGGTTAGGGTTAAGGATAAACTTAACAAAATCGATCAAACACACAAGAATTAGAGAATAAACACTTAAAATATCAGAAATCGTTTGAAGAAAAGGTTTTCAGAAACACTAGTTAGGAAAAAATGAAGCGACACTTTGGAAAATGGAAGGTTTCTCATAAAAACAAGTAAAAACAGTTCGAACCTTCTCATATCTGTTACAGATCTAAAAGGTTTAGGAGATGAGATTAGGGTTTCGATAAAATAACCCAGAGATGAAAATACCGGCTTAGAAAACATAGGTTTAACAAGAAAATAGGACGATCTTACTCAAATCGAGCCATGGTGGCCTGAGGCTGGTGAGGACAGGCCCAAGGTGTGAGCGGACTGGCCCCTAGTCCCTTGAGGACCTCATAGACAGTATAAATCCCGGCGTAAGAGAGCCGTTAAGGCTGGAGGATGGTGTTAATCCACCATAGTCGACGGCAAGCGAGTAACGGCGAGGGGGAACTAGGGTTAGGGTAGAGAGGATTTGGAGAAGAGAGTGAAGTGTGACGGCCAGTGTGAGAGGAGAAATGAGGGATTTGGGGGGTAGTATTAGGTTAATTAAGGAAAGAAATAACCTAGACCGATGATCAAAAATGATCAACGGCCAGGATTGGAGCGGAATTGGGTCGGGTAGGGGTAGGATTTGGGCCTGGGTGTATTGGGATAATTTAGTTAGGCATTTGTGCTGGTTATACAGGCTATAATTGAAATAAAATAGGGCCATTTGTTAAATACCCAAGCAAGTTAATTAAACTAATTTGTAAAATAATCACTAATTATAAAAACTGAATTGCATGCATAGATATGTTTTAAAAATGGTTATTTAACATTTAAAAATATAAAAGACTAATTTCTAGTAAAATAACGCAAAAATTATATGCATGGGCTATAATTGCAAAGTTATTGCAATTATAGCCAAAAAGGTGCCAATTTTGCTATTTATAGAATAATTGGACTTAATAAGACCATAAATAGTAATATTAAATCAAGAAAAATTTTGGAATCATTTGTGATGCAATTTTATAATTATTTATTAAAAGTAAAATACTAGGCAAATTAATAAAAATATGAAAAACTATGGAAAAATACCAATTGATGCTAATGCATGATTTTGAAGACATATATGCATTTTTAAAATTATTTTGGTAAAAATTGGGTATCAACACCATCCTGCATCAAAACCGCTCCAAGGCCAATCTCAAGGCATCACAATAGACTGTATAGGACCCTGAACCTGTAGAGAATACCAACAGTGGAGCTGTAGTCAGGGTTGTCTTGAGCTTCTGAAAGCTCTCCTCACACTCCTCAGTCCACTTGAACGGAGCACCCTTCTGGGTCAGTCTGGTCATAGGTGCTGCAATAGATGAAAATCCCTCTACAAAGCGATGATAGTACCCTTCCAAACCAAGGAAACTGCGGATCTCAGTAGCTGATGACGGTCTGGGCCAACTCTGCACCGCCTCCACCTTCTTCGGATCTACCTTGATCCCATCACAAGACACCACATGGCCTAAGAATTCCACTGAATCAAGCCAAAATTCACACTTAGAAAATTTTGCATACAATTTCTTCTCCCTCAAAGTCTGAGGCACAGTCCTCAAGTGCTGCTCATGATCCTCATGGGACTGAGAATTCACCAAGATGTCATCAATAAACACAATGACGAAGGAATCAAGATAAGGCCGGAACACACTTTGCATCAAAGGCATAAAGGTTACTGGGGCATTGGTCAGCCCGAATGACATGACAAGAATCTCATAGTAGCCATATATGGTCCTGAAGGCAATCTTCGGGATATCTGGCTCCCGAATCTTCAACTAATGATAGCCAGATCGCAGGTCAATCTTGGAGAATACCCTGGAACCCTATAAGTGGTCAAATAAGTCATCAATGTGAGGCAAAGGATACATGTTCTTCACTGTAACCTTGTTCAACTACCGATAATCAATACACATACGCATAGAACCATCCTTTTTCTTCAAAAATAATACCGGAGCACCCCAAGGTGATACACTGAGCCTGATGAAACCCTTATCAAGCAACTCCTGTAACTGTTCCTTCAACTCCTTCAACTTAGGAGGAGCCATGTGATAGGGAGGAATCGAAATGGGCTGAGTGTCCGACAAGAAATCAATGTCGAAATCAATATCTCTGTCGGGCGGCATACCCGGAAGATCAGCTGGAAAAACATCAGAGAAGTCCCTCACTACGGGGACTGACTCAACTGAAAGGGTATCAACACTAACATCTCTCACATAGGCCAAATACGCATCACACCCCTTCTCAACCATCCGTTGAGCCTTAAGAAAAGAAATGACCCTGCGGGGAGCATACTCTAAGGTACCTCTCCACTCTAATCTCGGTAAGCCTAGCATAGCCAGTGCCACGGTCTTGGCGTGACAATCAAGAATAACATAGTTGGGCGACAACCAGTCCATGCCCAATATAACATCGAAATCTACCACCCGAGTAATAACTAATCAGCTCTGGTCTCAAAACCACTAATACCAATCAAACACGACTGATATACGCGGTCCACAATGAGAGAATCTCCCACGGGAGTAGAAACATAAAACGGGGGAGCTCAAAGAATCTCGAGCTATCTCCCAACTGCGAAGCAAAATAAGTAGACACATATGAATATGTAGAGCCTGGGTCAAATAATAGTAATGCATCCCTATGACAGACAGTGACTATACCTGTGATGACTGAATCGGAAGCGACAACCTCTGAACGGGCTGGAAGGGCATAATACCTGGCCTGACCTGGCCTCCCCCTCTAGGGCAACCCCGACCTCCCTGACCTCCACCTCGAGTTGCTGAGAAGGTGGGGCAGTAGCTGGGGCTAGAAGAATAGCTGGAGGACCCGGTGGATCACGTGGGGCCTGATAAGTCTGAGATGATGCACCCCTCCAAGCTCTGGGGAAATCTCTGAACATGTGGCAAGGGTCACCACACTCAAAACAACCCCTCGAAGGATGTTGTGGCTGAGACAGACACTGAACTGTCTTGGTGGACTGGCCTGTAATGGCACCCCAAACAGGATGCATACTAGATACTGGCGGTGCATAATAAGGCTCCTGAGGTCTAGGAGGAGCTGGAATACCACTAGCTGCTGGAAGAGATGAATGAACAGGGTGACTCATAAAACCCCTACCATAGCATGTTGCTGGCGCACGAGCTCCCGAAAAATGACCAGTCTCTCGAGACCTCTTGGCCTCTCTCTCCTCTCTGTCCCGAGCGAACATGCCCTCTATCCTCCGGGCAATACTCACTGCCTCCTGGTAAGTGATATCCATCTCCAACTCTCTGTCCATACTGGTCCGAATACCAGGGTGGAGTCCCTCAATGAAGCGTCGAACCCTCTCTCTGACCGTAGCAACCAAGGCCGGTGCATGACGTGACAAGTTACTGAAACGGACTGCATACTCCGACACAGTCATAGTACCCTGGCATAGCTGCTCGAACCCTACTCTCCAAGAATCCCTGAGGCTCTGAGGGACAAACTCAAGCAAAAACATATCTGAAAACTGAGTCCAAGTGAGTGAAGCTACCTTGTCCAGACTACTCAGCTCATAGGCACGCTATCACTGGTAAGCCGCTCCCCTCATCTGGAAAGCAGTGAATGAAACCCCACTCATCTCCACAATTCCCCTAGTGCAAAGAATACAATGACACTCTTCAAGAAAACCCAAAGCGTCATCTGAAGCTAGTCCGCTGAAAATAGGTGGGTGGTACTTCTTGTACCTCTCAAGTTTGAGTTGCTTTGGCTCAGAAGAAGCTACCCTAGCATCATGCTGAGCCGGAGTCACTGGGGGTATAGGAATATACGCTGGAGCCTAATCAACATGAAACCTTTGCGCAGGAGTGCGGGATGCGGGAGTCTGTACCCCTCCCCCAGCCTGATATATGGATGGAGCTATCGGGAGTAGCCCCGCCTGAGTCAGAGTGCTGAAGATGCTCATGAACTGAGCCAAAGTCTCCTAGAGAGATGGAGCAGCAATAGGGACCTTCTGTGCTGGCCCTCCAGCTGGAGCTGTTGTGGGCTCCTCTTTCACTGCTCTCGCCGGTGCTCGGGCTGCACCCCGTGCTCGTCCTCTACCCCTACCCCTGCCTCTGGCAGCTCTAGTTGGGGGCTCGGGTGACTGGTCGTCGGTCCGTCCAGTACGGGTCCTCACCATCCGTGAGAAAGAATAGAATAGAGTTTTAAAATCTTTGATGTCAATAACTCGCACGACAAGGAAATTGAAAGAATGTGATTGTTCTTAATAGTTACATAGCCTCCCGAAGTTAGATATGGACGTCTTCGTACCGATCCACGAGACTCTAATAAACCGGCTTGTGACTTGTGACTACTATGAACCTAGACGCTCTGATACCAACTTGTCACGACCTAATTTACCCTTCGAAAGGCATCATGATGGAACCTAGTCTCTACGACTAGGTAAGCCTAATTTTTGGACAAAACTAAATTAAATACAATAAAAGTAAAGACAAGAAAAGAAAAGTCTAAATAAGCATAACATCGCTGCTCGGCATGTACAAAATATACCCTAAGACCCAGATTGTGACAACACAGTCACAAGCGTCTATACTATATTATAGCTCTATACAAATTCGGAGAAGAAAATACATAGTAAGTATCTTTATAAGATGGAGTGGAAGGTGACTCAGAGGATTATGTGGACGCGGCAGAAATACCATTACGGTCTCCTCAATGAAGCTGTAACGGCCACTAGCCACGCAGCTGAGAACTCGTACCTTGATCTGCACACGAAAAACAAATATGTGCAGAAAAGGGCATGAGTACACCACATTTGGTACCCAGTAAGTGCCAAGCCTAACCCTGGTCGAATAGTGACGAAGTCAGGTTAAGGCTCTACTGAATTTCTAAATAAACAGTTTAAATAGTACGGGAAAAGAAAATAAGTTCTATAGTAAACAGTTAAAGGAATAATTTGAAATAAAAACAGTAAAAATGGAGCCCTTGGCTCAGCACAACGTATCACAAGTGGAATCTCCCGGGATACCATCCCGTAGTTCCAAATATTAATATGCAGTACAGGGGGGATCTCCCAGAATTCATCCGTAGTCCCCAATTTAAATATGCGGTACAGGGGGGATCTCCCAGAATACATCTGCAGTCCCCAATTTAAATATGCAGTGCTGGGGGATCTCCCAGAATACGTCTGTAGTCCCTAATTTAAATATGCAATTTGATCACACTAAGTAAATGACAGATAAACATCAATGCTAACAGTTCATCTAAATACAGGTAGGAAAAACAGGGAAAAACTAACTAATCATGGCGCACAAAGTGTCAATTAGGAAATTTGATATGAAAACAAATAAGCATGCTTCCCTAATCTAAGATGAACAGTTAAACACATTGAAGTAATGTAATAGAAGAACAAAGCAATTTATAATTCTCGAAAGAAAATGGGATTTTTACATGAATGACTCGTGTACGTACTCGTCACCTCACGTACACGGCGCCCACACAACAATTTATGTCAAAAACAGCCTAAGGGGGAAGTCCCAAACGTAGAGTTAGGCAAGCCACTTACCTGGACTACTCAACTCAACCCGAGATCACGTTCTTGCCACGAGTACCCGACTCCAAATGGCCCAAATCTATTCAATTAAATTGCATAATGTAAATATAACTTTAAGAAATTAATCTAACTAATAAAAACGAAGCTAATACGCGAAATCTGGAAAATAGCCAAAAAAGTCCCCCGAGCCCACGCCTCGAAATGGGTAAAAGTTACAAATTCCGAACACTCATTCACTCATGAGTCTAACTATACCAAGTTTACAAATCGGATACCAAAATCTCGCTTAAAACTCAAAAATTCGGCATAAGAACTTTATCCAATTTTTCACCCCAAATTCGGAATTAAAGGGTGAATTTAAGCATAGATTCGTGGAAATTAGTCAAAATCGAGTAGGAATTAGTTACCCAAAATGCCCAGGTGAAAATATCTCCCAAAATCTCCAATCCCCGAGCTCCCAAATTCAAATTATGAATTTTGGATAAAACCCTCGATTTTGGATCTTTAATTTTGCCCAGAAACGTTCTTCATCGCATTCGCAGAAGCCTAGTCGCGAACGTGAAGAGTAAATTCACGCGCCCCAGATTTTCCCTACGCGAACACTGGTATCCACACGCGAACGCGTTCCTTAGTTCCTCCAACCTTATGCGAAAGCGGCTATAATCAAGCGACCACGAAGGGTAAAGCGATTCACTCCTGGCCAACACCAACGCGTTTGCATGCCCCCATATGCGAACGCATAGAAAAATTTCTCCCTTAGGCCAGATTAGCCTATGCTTTTGCGACACCCCTCATGCGAATGCATAGAAGGACACCAGCACCAGCAAAATCCGATACTCTCTAAGTCCAAAATTTAGCCCATTGAACATCCGAAACACACCCGAGGCCCCCAGTGTGATGACCCAAAATCCTAACTGAGGTCGTGATGGCGCTCAACAGCGTGGTCAGGCATGCCAACTCTAACATTTACTAAAGGCTCCTTTTATTAGTTTAAACACTTTAAAAATACACTCAGTTTTTTTTAGTAGTTAAAATGTGATTTGACGAGGATAGCTAACCAGCTTTAATCAAAATGGTCATGATGAGAATGAGCCAATATATATATATATATATATATATATACACAAATCCGTAAATCAAAATAACAACTACGTGTGTGCCAGGAACTAGTGTCACAAGTCCTACGGGCATACTAACAGAATATACAAAACATAATATACAATCCCACTGTCTGAAATGAATAGATGGGAAATAAGCAAAAGAAAACTCCAAGGTGCCGCCGAGAATCGTCAGGAGAAGCAGCTCACCGTGAAGTCGGGTCCAACTGAGATCAGAAACGATATCCGGTCTAACAACCAGATGCACCAGCCTCAGAACCTGTACAATTAAGTACAGAAGTGCAGCATGAGTACATAAACAAATATGTACCCAGTGAGTATCCCGCCTAACCTCGAAGAGGTAGTGACGAGAGGTAGACGTGATACTTACTAGGGTCAACATTTCTAAACAACATGATTTAATAGGAACTAGGCAGGCATAACAGTCGTAGAAATCACAACGAGATATATCATCAAGTATAGTTGTATTTACCTTTGCATGTCAAATTTCACTAACACATAATGTACTAAATTCCCTTAGTAACATAAACCAGTTTGTATAATTACAAAAAATTCCCAGTGAATCACACAGCACATAATAGGCCAGACACGTACGGCCGAAACGTCGTGATAAAATAACATGTGCACTGTCGAGGGTCGAACGGCTCGAACCATAGATGCATCTATTACCCCGCTCGGGAAACAAACATGCGACGCGGTTTACATAATAGTAGGGCTATTCCGCTCACGAATCATACATGTGGCGCGGTGCCGCATACATACATAGAATTATCAATTTTTTGAGGAATTATCAGAGATTTCTCTTTAGGGCAAGAACCTAAGCAATATATTATGGACCGCCACTTCCTAATATTCTTATACCAAATCAATGATAATAAGAAAATCAAGATACGTTTAGGAATACATGTAAGGCACACATAATCATGCTCGTGAGTCCTAGAACTACCCAACATAACATAGTAGTAGCTACGCATGGACTCTCGTCACTTCGTTCATGCGTAGACCCCGCAAATAAGAACATGCAATTATTTATAGTTACTTATGGGGACAATTCCCCCTTACAAGGTTAGAAAGGAGACTCACCTCGTGTCGAACCAACTTCCCGGAACAAGAACGCGCCCGAAACTTTGAACTCTACACCCGAGGACTCGAAACTAGCCAAATGTTATACAAATTCATTAATTTATGCTCAAAACATGAAAATTCTCCTACTCACTTAGTAAATTTCCCATTCTTGAAGAAATTCTACAATCCAACACTTGGCCCACATGCTCAGATTCCGCAAATTCACGAAGGAAACACTCACTCATAGCCTAAGGATCATTAATATATGATTTCTACTTGATTTCATAGCAAATTCACGGGTAAATTCTCACATTAACGGAAGCCCTAGGTTATTACCCCATTCTTGAATTTCCACTAATTCGGGTAGTTAATTAAGCTAGTATTTCATGCATGAAGCTAATATCAGAGTGGAAGTTACTTACCTTCAATGACCAAGTTGTTTTCCCCTCTAAAATGGTGGAAATTGCCCCAAGGAAGAAGATGAATATAAGGGAAATGAATTAATTCCCGTGTATAAAAATACACTGTCTAGACGGTGTTTCCGCACCTGCGGCTCGAGGACCGCACCTGCGGTCTCGCACCTGCGGAAATGGACTAGGATGCCTAGGCCCGCAACTGCGGAGTGGAGACCGCACCTGCGGCTACGCTCCTGCGGTAATTTTGTCTGCACCTGCGATAATTGGCCTGACCACTGGGGGTCGCATCTGCAAGGCTGGGACCGCAGGAGCGGTCCCGCACCTGCGACTAGGCAACCGCACCTGCAGTCACACCAGAACAGGTGCACCAACAGCTAATTCAGCTGGTTTTTGGCCTCGTGTGGTGTTCGGGAGGCACCTGGGCCCACCCGAGCCCTCGCCCAAATATACCAACGAGTCTCAAATCATAATATGGACTCGCTCGAGCCTTCAGAACACCCAAAACAACGTTAAAACTCAAAATCATACCTCAAAACCCCCAGAACCAAACTTAGGAGCTTTAGTTTTCTAGACTTCGCTAACAACGCGTCAAAACGACCTATACTACTCGGAATGACACCAAATTTTGCAGGCAAGTCACAAATGACATAACGGAACTATTCCCAGTCTCAAAATTCTGTTCGGACCTCGATATCACGAAAATACGTCCCAAACCATAATAGGAACTTAAGGAATTCCTAATTCAATGTTAGGCGTCGAAACGCTCACGGGTCATCAGAAACCCATTCCGAACATACGCCCAGGTCCGTAATCATCATACGAAGCTACCGAAATCGTCGAAACTCGATTCCGAGGTCATTTACTAAAATTTTTGACCAAAGTCAAACTTGGCCTTAAAGGCCAACCTTAAGGAACCGAATGCTCTTATAGCACTCTAAACACTTCCGAATCCCAGACCACCAGTCCCTGTAAGTCATAAATCATAATAAGCCGCCATGGGAGGTTTCATTTAGGGGAACGGGGTCCCATAACGCAAAATGACCGGTCGGGTCGTTACATTCTCCACCTCTTAAACAAACGTTCGTCCTCGAACGGGTCTAGAATCATACCTGGAGTGCTGAAAAAGTGTGGATATCTACTCTGCATGTCCTCCTCAGACTAACAGGTCGCCTCCTCGACTGGTTGGCCCCTCCACTGGACCTTTACGACAGAAACTCTCTTGGACCTCAACTAGCGGTCCTGTCTATCAATAATGGCAATTGGCTCCTCCTCGTAGCTCAAATTCTCATCCAACTGAATAGTGCTGAAATCAACCACGTGAGAGAAATCGGCGTGGTACTTCCGGAGCATGGATACATGAAAAAATGGATGAACTCCTGATAAACTGGGAGGTAAGGCTAGCTCATAAGCAACCTCCCCAACTCGCCTCAACACCTCGAAGGGACCTATAAACCGCGGTCTCAACTTGCCCTTTTTCCCAAACCTCATAATACCCTTCATAGGCGAGACTTTCAACAGGACCCTATCTCCCTCCATAAATAACACATCACGCGCCCTCTGATCCGGGTAACTCTTCTGTCTGGACTGTGCGGTGCGGAGCCTCTCCTGAATCAACTTCACTTTCTCCAAAGCATCCCTCACCAGGTCGGTGCCGTATAACTTAGCCTCGCCAGGCTCAAATTACCCGATAGGAGAACAAAATCACCGACCATAAAAAGCCTCAAATGGTGCCATCTCAATGCTAGACTAGTAACTATTATTGTAAGCAAACTCGGCCAAAGGCAAGAACTGGTCCCACCGACCTTCGAAATCAATCACACATGCCCTGAGAATGTCCTCCAATATCTGAACGGTACGCTCTGACTAACCATTAGTCTGAGGATGAAATGTTGTGCTGAGGTCTATCTGGGTACCCATCTCACTATGTAATGCTCTCCAGAAGTGCGAGGTGAACTGAGGACCTCGATCTGATTTAATGGACACCGGCACACCGTGCAACCGGACTATCTCCCGAATGTAGATCTGGGCCAACCTCTCAGAAAGTAGTAGCTACTGAAATGAAATGCGCCAATTTGGTCAATCTATCCACAATGACCCAAACCGTGTCAACCTTCCACAAAGTCCAAGGCAACCCAACACGAATTCCATAGTGATGCGCTCCCATTTCCACTCCGGAATGGGCATCTGCTGAAGTAGGCCTCCTGGCCTCTGGTGCTCATACTTCACTTGCTGGAAATTAAGACCCCTAGCCACATACTCCACAATATCCTTCTTCATTCGCCTCCACCAGTAATGCTACTTCAAATCACGATACATCATCGTAGCACCAGGATGGACAGAATACCGAGAATTGTGTGCCTCCTCTAGAATCCTCTCCCTCAGGCCATCAACCTTCGGAACACATAAGCGGCCCTGAAGTCTCAGAACACCATCCTCGCCAATAATAATCTCCTTGGCCCTGCCCTAAACCACTGTCTCTCAATAGCTCAGCAAACACGGATCATCATACTGCCGAGCCTTAATCTCCCCCAACAACGAAGACTGAGCGACCACATGTGCAAGAACTCGACGAGGCTCTGAAAGGTCTAATCTCACCAGGCGATTAGCCAAGGACTGAATGTCCAAGGCTAGAGGTCTCTCCTCCGCTGCAATATAATCCAAGCTACCATACTCTGCACCTTCCTGCTCAAAGCATCTGCTACCATGTTTGCCTTGCCCGGGTGATAAAGAATGGTGATATCATAATCATTCAACAACTCGAGCCACATGCGGCTGCCTCAAATTAAGATCCTTCTTCTTGAACAAGTGTTGCAATCTACAGTGGTCTATATCAACCTCACAGGACACTCCATACAAGTAGTGCCTCCAAATCTTAAGAGCATGAACAATCGCCGCCAACTCCAAGTCGTGCACAGGGTAATTATTCTCATGAACCTTCAGCTGGCGCGAAGCATAAGCAATAACTCTCCCGCCTTGCATCAATACACACCCCAAGCCAACACGTGAAGCGCCATAATATACTGTATACATCCCAGAACCGGAAGGCAATACTAGGACTGGTGCCGAGGTCAATGTTGTCTAGAGCTTCTGAAATCTCTGCTCACACTCGTCAAACCATCGAAACGGTGCATTTTTCTTAGTCAATCTAGTCAATGGAGCTGAAATAGAAGAGAACCCCTCCACAAATCGGCGATAATAGCCTGCTAGGCCCAAGAAGCTCCTGATCTCTGTAGCTGAAATAGGACACGGCCAACTCTGAACCACCTCAACCTTCTGAGGATCAACCTTGATACCCCCTCCAGATACCACATGCCCTAAGAATTCCACGGAATCCAACCAGAACTCACACTTGGAGAACTTAGCATATAGCTTTTGTTCTAGCAAAGTCTAGAGCACAACTCTCAAATGCTGCTCGTTCTCCCCCAGACTGCGTAAGTAAATCAAAATGTCAACAATAAAGACAACGACAAAGGAATCAACATACGACCTGAACAGCCTATTCATCAAGTCCATGAATGTTGTTGGAGCATTAGTCAAAACAAAGGACATCACCAGGAACTCATAATGGCCATATCTCGTACGAAAAGCAGTCTTCAGAACATCTGAAGCCCGAATCCTCAACTGATGATACCCCGATCTCAAATCAATCTTCAAAAACACACGAGCACCCTGCAATTGGTCAAACAAATCATCGATGTGCGGAAAAGGATACTTGTTCTTAGTGGTAGCTTTGTTCAGCTGGCGGTAATCAATACACATCCGCATAGACCCATCCTTCTTCTTTACAAATAGAACTGGAGCACCCTACGGCGATACACTCGACCTGATGAAACCCTTAGCTAACAACTCCTCAAACTGCTCCTTCAACTCCTTCAACTCTTTCGGAGCCATACGGTACAGAGGAATAGATATAGGCTGGGTGCCTGAAGCTAAGTCAATGCAGAAATCAATATCACGATCCGGAGGCAGGCTCGGAAGATCCGAAGGAAATACATCGGCAAACTCTCGAACCACTAGTACTGAATCAATCGTCGGAGACTCGGCGGTGGTGTCCCGCACATAAGCAAGATAGGCCAAACAACCCTTCTCGACCACGTGTCGAGCCTTCAAGAATGAAATAACCTGGCTGGATGTACTAACTGAGGAACCTCTCCACTCCAGCCTAGGCGACTCGGGCATGGCTAGAGTAACTGTCTTGCCATGGAAATCTAGCACGGCATGATAAGGAGACAGCCAATCCATGCCCAAAATAATCTCGAAATCAACCATGTCGAGCAATAAGAGATCCGCTCGGGTCTCAAATCCACAAAACGAAATCACACAGGACCGACAAATCCGGTCTACAACCATAGAATCACCCATGGGAGTGGACACATAAATAGGAGAATCCAAGGACTCACGAGGGACATCCAGAAACTGAGCAAATAAGACTGAAACATAGGAATAAGTGGATCCTCGATCAAATAACACTGATGCCTCTCTACCACATACTGTAATAATACCTGTGATCACGGCGTCTGAGGCCACTGCATCTGATCTGGCCGGGATAGCACAGAATCTAGCTAGAGCACCGAAAGACTGAGCCCCGCCAGAATAAACAGGAGCTGGTTGACCTCCGTTGGCATGAATAGGGGTTGGCAGAGCTCCCCCTGCCTGGCCTCCACCTCTGGGATGACCCCTACCAGTCTTCCCTCCACCTCTGGGTGGATGAATCGCCGGTGCTAAAAATGTAGGTTGATAGCTCTGCTGAACGGCCTTGCCCCAAAACCTGGGGCAAGTCCTCTTCTTATGGCTCGGGTCCCCACACTCATAACATCTGGCTGGTGGAATGACCTGCTACCTTGAAGAAGGACCCTTGACAGCTAGGGGACGGTGAGAACTCTCCAGCATGGCACTGAAGTAAGGATTAGAAGACCCCTGATGACCGAAATACCCGCCTGAGGAACCCTGAATGGCTGGTGGGCGGTAGGAACTCTCTGGCATGGCGTTGAAATAGGGCCTCACTGGAGCACCACGGGGAGGTGGCGGAAGAGCTGAATATGGAGGCCTGCTAAACTGACCTCTACCGAACTGACCTCTACTCCTGGTTGTGGCACCTCTAAAATCTCCTGAATATCTAGGTCTCTTATCCTACTGTACCTTCTCTCTGATGCTCGACCGATAACCCTCGATCCTACGAGAAATCTCCACTACCAGTTGATAAGGAGTCCGCATCTCCACCTCTCGGGCCATGTTGGCCCTAATACCTGAGTGTATCCGTTCTACAAATCTACGCACTCTCTCAGCATCAGTAGGCAATATCATAAGGTCATGACGGGACAACTCAGAAAATCTGGCCTCATAATCTATCACGGACATCTGCCCCTGCTCCAGCTGCTCAAACTGATATCGTAGCTCTTCCCTCTCAGAGGGTGGAATATACCTGTCCAGGAATAGCTGAGTCAACTGCTCCCAAGTGATGGTAGGGGAACCTGCTGTCCTACCCAGGATGTAGGACTGCCACCATCTATAGGCCCTGCCCTCAAGCTAGAAAGTAGTGAAGTCCACTCCATGGGACTCTAGTATCCTCATGTTGTGCAATCTGTCCCTGCACCTGTCAATAAAGTCCTGAGCATCCTCGCCCTTCTGACCCCCGAAAACAGGAGGGTGCAATCGGGTCTATCTATCCAGTAACTTCTGCGGATCACCGCCCACAGATGGTCTGAGCTCAGGTGCTGCTGCTACCGGCTGGGCTCCACCCACGAGCAGTGTACCCGGGGTATGATGAAGTGTTGTTGTCTGGCCTGCAGCCTGGGCAGTAGGGGTCTGGGCTCCCCCTCCTGCCTGAGATGTGGCAGGATCCGCTGGAAATAAACCAGCCTAGGACATAGTGTCCATGAATCGCATCATACGGCCCATGATCTCCTGGAATCCTGGCGCCGTCATGAAATCTACTAAAGCAGGACCTACTGGGGCACCTCACCCTGTTCCTCTATAGTGGGGTCCTCTGGTGGTACAACTGGAATAGCTCGGGGATGCCCTCGTCCCCTGCCTCGGGTTGGGCCCTCCCCCGGCCTCTGCCACGGTCACGAACAACGGGGGTAGCGGCCTCTTCCGGATCTGGAACATTAGATGTACGCATCCTAACCATCCCGAAGATAAGTACAGACGTCTCCATACCGATCCGCAAGACTCTACTAGGTTTGCCCGTGACTTGTGAGACCTACGTGAACCTAGTGCTCTGATACCATGTTGTCACGACCCAAAATCCTAATTGAGGTAGATGGCGCCCAACAGCGGGGTCAGGCAAGCCGATACTAACATTTACTAAAGGCTCCTTTTATTAGTTTAAACACTTTAAAAATACACTTAGTTTTTTTTTTAATAATTAAAATGTAATTTGACGAGGATAGTTAACCAGTTTTAATAAAACGGTCATGATGAAAATGAGCCAATATACATATATATACAAACCCATAAATCAAAATAACAACTACGTGTGTGCCAGGAACTAGTGTCACAAGTCATACGGGCATACTAACAGAATATACTAAACATAATATACAATCCCACTGTCTTAAATGAATAGATGGGAAATAAGCAAAAGAAAACTCCAAGGAGCCGCCGAGAATCGTCAGGAGAAGCAGCTCACCGTGAAGTCGGATCCAACTGAGATCAGAATCGAGATCCGGTCTGATAACCAGATGCACCAGCCTCAGAACCTGTACAATGAAGTACAGAAGTGCAGCATGAGTACATAAACAAATATGTACCCAGTGAGTATCCCGCCTAACCTCGAAGAGGTAGTGATAGAGAGGTAGACGTGATACTTACTAGGGTCAACATTTCTAAATAACATGATTTAATAGGAACTAGGCAGGCATAACAGTCGTAGAAATCACAAGGAGATATATCATCAATTATAGTTGTATTTACCTTTGCATGTCAAATTTCACTAACACATAATGTACTAAATTCCCTTAGTAACAAAACCAGTGTGTATAATTACAACAAATTCCTAGTGAATCACACAGCACATAATAGGCCAGACACGTACAGCTGAAACGTCGCGATAAAATAACATGTGCACTGTCGAGGGTCGAATGGCTCGAACCATAGATGCATCTATTACCCCGCTCGTGAATCAAACATGCGACGCGGTTTACGTAATAGTAGGGCTATTCCGCTCACGAATCATACATGTGGTGAGGTGCCGCATACATACATAGAATTATGAAATTTTAAGGAATTATCAGAGATTTATCTTTAAGGCAAGAACCTAAGCAATATATTATGGACCGCCACTTCCTAATATTCGTATACCAAATCAAGTATAATAAGAAAATTAAGATACGTTTAGGAATACATGTAAGGCACATATAATCATGCTCGTGAGTCCTACAACTACCCAACATAACATAGTAGTAGCTACGCACGCACTCTCGTCACTTCGTGCGTGTGTAGCCCCCGCAAATAAGAACATGCAATTATTTATAGTTACCTATGGGGACAATTCCCCCTTACAAGGTTAGAAAGGAGACTCACCTCGTGTCGAACCTACTTCCTGAACCAAGAACGCACCCGAAACTTTGAACTCTACACCTGAGGACTCGAAACTAGCTAAATGTTATACAAATTCATTAATTTATGCTCAAAACATGGAAATTCTCCTACTCACTTAGTAAATTTCCCATTCTTGAAGAAATTCTACAATCCAACCCCGGGCCCACATACTTGGATTCCGCAAATTCACGAAGGAAACACTCACCCATCGATTTCTACTTGATTTCATAGAAAATTCACGGGTAAATTATCACATTAACGGAAGCCCTAGGTTACTACCCCATTCTTGAATTTCCACTGACTTTGGTAGTTAATTAAGCTAATATTTCATGCATGAAGCTAAAATTAGAGTGGAAGTTACTTACCTTCAATGACCAGGTCGTTTGCCCCTCTAAAATGGTGCAAATTGCCCCAAGGAAGAAGATGAAGATAAGGGAAATGAGTTAATTCCCGTGTATAAAAACACACTGTCTGGACAGCATTTCCGCACCTGCGGCTCGAGGACCGCACCTGCGGCTCGAGGACCGCACCTACGGTCTCGCACCTACGAGAAAAAGCTTGCACCTGCGGAAATGGACTATGATGCCTGGGAACGCACCTGCGGAGTGGAGACCGCACCTGCGGCTACGCTCCTGCGGTAATTTTGTCCGCACCTGCGATAATTGGCCTGACCACTGAGGGTCGCACTTGCGAGGCTGGGACCGCAGGAGCGGTCCCGCACCTGCGACTGGGCAACCGCACCTGCGGTCACACCAGAACAGGTGCACCAGCAGCTGATTCATCTGGTTTTTGGCCTCGTGTGGTGTCCGGGAGGCACCTGGGCCCACCCAAGCCCCCGTCCAAATATACCAACGAGTCCCAAATCATAATACGGACTCGTTCGAGCCTTTGGAACACCCAAAACAATGCTAAAACTCAAAATCATACCTCAAAACCCCTAGAACCAAACTTAGGAACTTTAGTTTTCTAGACTTTGCTAACAATGCGCCGAAACGACCTATACTACTCAGAATGACACCAAATTTTGTAGGCAAGTCATAAATGAGATAACGGAACTATTCCCGGTCTCAAAATTCCGTTCGGACCTCGATATCGCGAAAACATGTCCCAAACCATAATAGGAACTTAAGTAACTCGGACCTGGGCATATGTTCGAAATGGGTTTCTGATGACCCGGGAGCGTTTCGACGCCCAATATTATATTAATCATCATATGAAGCTACCGCAATCATCGAAACTCGATTTCGAGGTCGTTTACTAAAAGTGTTGACCGAAGTCAAACTTGGCCTTAAAGGCCAACCTTAAGGAACTGAATGCTCCTATAGCACTCTAAACACTTCCGAATCTCGAACCACCAGTCCCCGCAAGTCATAAATCATAATAAGCCGCCATGGGAGGTTTCATTTAGGGGAACGGGGTCCGATAATGCAAAATGACCGGTCGGGTCGTTACACCCAGGACCTCAACCAAACCTACCAACTAGTCCTAATACCTCATTCGAACGTAGCCGGTCCTTCAAACCACATCACATAAAACCAAAATCAAGAATTTTACATGGATTCAAGCCTAAGAACTTAGGAATTTTCCAAAATCTACAACTGATGCTGAAACACGTCAAAACTAGTCCGAATGACCTCAAGTTTTACACACATGTCATAAATGACACTATGGGCCTGCTTCCACTTTCAAAATCCCATTCTGATCCCGATATCAAAAATTCAGCTATCGGTCAAAATCGCCGGAATTCTAATTTTCACCAATTCAAGCCTAAATCTACTAGAGACCTCGAAAACACATTCCGGACATGCTCCTAAGCCTGAAATCACTCAACGGAGCTAACGGAGTCGACAAAATTCCATTTCGGATCCTTCATCATACAGTTCCAACTATGGTCCAAATTCTAAAGCTTAAACTCATATTTGGGGACTATGTGTCCCAAAACTCGCCGGAATCCACAACTAATCACTCCGACAAGTCTCACAAGCAGAAACAAATGTGGGGAAAGAATTTATTAGGGGATCAGGGTGCTAACTCTCAAAACGACCAACCGGGTCGTTATAGTTGTCAAATCTGTTAGCATGTTATCCCACTGATTCTGTGCTCAGCATGCTATTAGTTCTTACTAATAACTAGTATGTTGTTTGACTCATGATTGATTAATGAATTCCTTTTACATGAATTATCTTAATCTGAATTCTTTACTGCCTTTGTGAAGCATGTTTTGGTCCCCTGTTAAAGTTTTAAACTTGTTAGTTTCAAAGTACTTGTCTTTGTTTCTGTGTGTGACTTTATCCGTAAGTATGATTCTCAGTCCTGTCCTGCACTCTTCTGAACCCTAATCATTGCTGGATGAAAGCCAAAGTAATCTGTGTACTGTCATTGGCCTTCTTGGTGTGAGCACTTCTCAGGGTTCTTATGAGACCCTCGTGAACTCAGACACACCAGGACTTGGTCCATAATTTTTCCTTGAATGGGTTCTGATCTTTTCACTCTAGTGTGAGCACTGCTGGGGGTTTGTGAAGACATTGGAAACTCTAACACACTAGAGGACTGGGCTTGGTTGTGCTTAAAATAGAAGTGAGTCAATCACTGTGGGGCTCTATGAACACTGCTTTTGGAGATGTTGTGGATTGAAGGGCCTGGCCTATCCAGATATTGTTTTGGGCTTGTTGTAGGCTCCCTATAGTCTATACTTCTTGTAACTTATTCATTTTATTCGGGTCTATAATAATTATTTGTAATAACAATTGGGAGTGATAATGAAATTGGGAAATGAGTCTATTTGATACTCTGTGGGTAGATAACATGCCTATAGGTTTTCTGCTATTATATGTTATGATCATAGGTTTTTGTTTATACGATAACATACCTTGTTTAGGATAGATGATAGAGTGAGATTCATTTGTGCTTCCGGTGCTGGGTACTCAGCCTCCATCAGGTAAGTCCTAGAGAACGTTTTCTTCTTGAAACCTTCTATCATTTACTGTTTCTCTGCCCAAAATGAGTTGTGTCATTCACTACCTGATGTTATTTTTTTAAATTTTTTGATATTGTATTTGTTAACTGTTTCTCTGAAAATTTTTTGTTTTGAATTTGGATGCATTTGAAAATGATGCACTATTTTTGCCTCAAGCAGTATAACTGTTATGGTTTTCAAAAGATAGATGTCATTGTTGTGATTTATCAAGCTAGAGTATGCCTATTTTTTTGGCTGTAATATCCAATTAAATTGTTAGGTAGAACAACTTGTTTAGGTTGTTATATTAGGAACGGAATACAGAAGAGAACAGTATGCTTATCAATTTTCTGACTAGGTCCATTTGTGGGGATGATTCAGGGGCTTAAGTAGAAAGTTCAATTGTTTCTTTTTACCTTCTGCAAGTGACGGGACCCATGATGCAGGCGTAGAGGTTAAGCTTGATGCTCAAGTTATCCCCAAGAGAGCGACTTTTAAGTTTTTCGGGTCTATTATCCAGGGTAACGAGGAGATTGGCGAAGATGTCACACATCGCATCAGAGCGGGATGGATGAAGTGGAGGCTCTCTTGTGGTGTTTTGTGTGATAGGAATGTGCTGCTAAGACTTAAGGTTAAGTTTTATCGAGTGGTGGTTAGACCGGCTATGTTGTATGGGGCTGAGTGTTGGCCAGTCAAGAACTCCCACGTGCAGAAGATGAGAGTAACAAAGATAAGGATGTTGAGATGGATGTGTGGGTGTACCAGGAGAGATAGGATTAAGAATGAAGCTATCCGAGACAGAGTGGGAGTAGCCTCCGTGGAGGACAAGATGCGGGAGTCGAGGCTGAGATGGTTCGGACATGTTAAGAGAAGAAGCATTGATGCTCCTGTCAGGAGGTGTGAGAGGTTGGCCATGGAGAGTTTGAGAAGAGGTCGAGGTAGGCCTAAGATGTACTGGGGGGAGGTGATTAGGCAGGACATGGCGTTGCTTCATCTCACTGAGGACATGACCCTTGATAGGAGGGTGTGGAGGTCGAGGATTATGGTAGAAGGTTAGTAGATAGTTTATAGTTGTTCACTGATAGTCTTAGTAGCATGCATGTCCCTTCATATTCTTAGATTTTTATTACGTTATGTGGTTTTGTTCAACTCAGGTATTGTATTCCCTGTTGCTATTATTTGGCACTACTTACCCTTTATCTCTCCCTTTTCTTTTCTCTTCCATCTTTCTTCCTTCCTTGATTTCCTCTTCTTCTTATTTCCCTTCCTGAGCAGAGGGTCTATTGGAAACAGCCTCTCTACCTGCATTAGGTAGGGGTAAGGTCTGCGTACTACCCTCCCCAGACCCCACCTATTGGGATTAAACTGGGTTTATTGTTGTTGTTGTTGTACTTTGTGAAAGTAATATTTGTCATTGATTTGACATGAGATTTTGTAAAGCACATATAGATGATTATGGTTCATTCATGATGTGAATGTGATAACATGTGATTTATGAATACACGTTCATTTTTGGAAGAATATGAATGTGCTAGTGGTAGTGAACATACCACTCACCTCTAGAAGGAGGTTTGAGATGAAATAAGAAAATAATTTTATTATTATTACCCTATACCTATTGTGATTATATCAAAATATTATGGAAATGTGATTATTACATGGCATAAGTAATTGAAGCAACATATATTCCCTATAATGATTTTGACCATAATGATATAACTTTCTCCTTGAAAGAGATACTCACCATATGAATGTTGATGAATATGTGGTAGTACAAAAGTAATTGAGAGATCTGGAAAATCCAATTATTATTATTTTGGAGGAATAAAATTGTTATCAATAAGTCATTATGTCGTACTAAGTCTCAAAGAAATTCATTGAGTTGCTAAAATATTCGCAAGCGGTTGGTCATATTGAGACTGTAAATAAAGAAAATATTTAATATCTTCTATTACTATAATTTGTAGCGGGGTAATATTTAGGTGAAAAGTTACCCGCTATATTCTTCAGTTTGTACTACACACATAAAGCAATGCCACAATAAAGTGAAAGTTTATTGATATAAAAACTCATATCATAATAAACTTAAAATTTATTGATAATTGCACACGGCATGCTGTAAACTTGAAGTTTACCAATATTGATAATTTATCCAGTTGGCATAATTGATTTAGTCATGTTAATTTAGGTATGATGTGCAAAAATAAAAGAAAATTCACATGGGTCAATATTAAAGAACTAGAAAGTTCTTTACGAATTCTCCTTATGTTGCTTGTTCTCATTAATTAATAGACCAACTAAAATTGGGACTGAGTCCGATGAATACTAAAAATATCAAAGGTGAATATGAGCTCATTCACATGTCATGTATATCATATAAGATATATGTATGACATGGTTACATGTGCGATTATTATTAACCTGCAACACGGTGTTTGTCAGATAACTTGCTCAATAATTTAGGTAAGAGCATGTTCTAGACTTCTCAAGATAGTTCATCTTGATAAGTTGGTTTATATCACAGTTGGTTTAGCAAAAAAATTTATTGAGTGCCTCCACTTAATAGCTAACAATTACTTATGATAACAAAGTTATCTATATCAGTTTGATATACGTTATATACGAAAGTATATTACATTCTCCCCTCACAAGTGGTTCGAGGTCAAGAACCAAATAATTCAATCTTATTATTATTGATGTGTGAATTATATTTTGATTAACACCATACGCACAATGATGGATTTTCAAAGTTGAGGAAGCAAGTTAGTTTTTCTAACATGAGGGGGAGAAAAGGATAAACAATTGAGGAAAAGTTACGTGGAATGAATTATTATTTCTACATCTAGATCCTAATATGAAACTTGACAAAAAGATAATTCATCTGCAATATGTTGCAAAGCATGTCAGACGCATTTGTTGAACCAAAGAAAGTAACTATATTCTCACTGTAAATGCTCCTATTAGAATAAGTCCTATAAGGACAAAATCTATGGTACGCTTAAAGTATATAGACAAATCAGTTTCAAATAAAATTCTTGATAAAGAAGATTATAAAATGATCAAAATGATCATAATAAGAAGGCAATTAATCCAGAAGATCCCATGACATAATACTTCATAAAATCTCAAGAGATGTTCAGGTACCTGAAAATATGAATGAAGAGATCCCTATGTTTTGTCTTTAAGAAAATATGTTGGAACCGATATAAAATGTTCGTCGATGAAATCTATAATAGTGCTAAATATACATACGAGAATATTTAAGTGCAGAGAAACGATACAAGTAGAATTGATTACATACGAAAGACATGTAGTTTTGGACCTGCAGTTCAAATACTTGCAAATATAAAGTTAATGGTGGGTGCAATCACTTTTATCTATCTTATATGTCTAGCGTGACATGAAACTTGATATGCATCTAAAGTCTATTTATATGGCTTATATAACAATCCTTGAATGATTTATATCGCTTAAAGAATATACAAATTTGGGTCCTAAAGTACCAAATCCTAAGTGCAATTTGTGCACATATATATCTTGTTCTAACTATAAGCATGATAATATGATAGAGAGAATCTCTATGGAGATATTTAAAAGGCCATTCCACGGCATTTTATAAAGACATTACATATCTCTCAAGAATGATGATTTCAAGGTGCAACATATTCATTCAAGTTAATATGGCTGATTTGTTATCAAATCTTTACCAACTGTGAGCACGTAATTTTTGACCGATGAAAATACTCCTATAAAATCCACAACAAAAATAAATCTTTATAATTTTTTTATATTATAGAATTTTAGGAATTCCTTTTTAATTATTTGCTTAGCATTTTGTTTGCATTTTTAGCATATTTAGTAGCATTACAAATCATGAAAATAACAAAAAAATTTAATACATTAGTTGTTTTGGTTAATCAATTAGTCTTAGCTTAATTAATTAATAGATAAAATTAATGTAAAGGTCTAATTTTTCAATTTAAGTTCTAAGGGTTATGTTAGTTGCTTAGTGCTAAAAATGAAAAGAAAAAAAAAGAGAAAAGAGTTGGGGCTGCCAGTCAAAATCGAACTGGACCAAGCTTGGAGGCCCAATGCACACAAATTCCACCCAGCCCAATTCAAACCCAACCGGTCCAGTCCCTCTTTAAATCTAAACGACCCCATTTCGCCTTAAGTTAATCCCAATCGTCGATCTCCCACCATCCAACGGATGGGAACTCCCTCCCCTTTCCTATTTAATTGTCCGAAAATTCCCCCCAAACCCTTATAACTCACTCATTTCCCCACTCTTCATCTCCCTTGTCTCTCTCACCTCTCCAACCCTAAACCTATCCACCCACCATCGCCCACCACCGCCGAAAATCGTCCAACGGCGGCGGCACATCTCCAGTTTGCCCGAATTAGTACAACATACTCCCCACATTCCCCTAAATCTTAATGCCATACCAACTTCTCCAAAATCCCCACCAAACTCGGCCAATTTCATATCTAAGAAAGCTAGTAAATCTAAACCTGGTTTTTCCAGAAATTTCAATTGCATTTTGGCACGAGCTTACGTGAGTTGATTTCTCTTGACATGAGCAATCGATTAATGTTAGTTTGGTTCATTTTGAAACTCGCTGAATCTTCGTCAAATAGCCACTGACCAGCCAAGCTTCGTCGAAAATGGTTTTAATGGCTTCTTTCAATAGGTATATTCTCGCCCCATTCTATCATATCTTCATTTTTGGTTTTTGTTTTTGTTTGTTTGTTAGTGTGTCATGTAATTGAATATGTTCTAATTCATTTGGTTTAGGTTTAATTGGAATAGCTTAGTTCATGAATTAACCGAAGTCTTGCATCCGGTTTGGTAATTAATTATTTACATGTTTAGATTAAAAATTGGTTACATGATCAGTAGTTCAATTACATCTTATTGCAGAAGTTGTTAGTTTAACCAATTTTGAATTAGTTAGATACTAAAATAGGGTATTTGTTAAATGGTTTGATTTTTGCATTATTGTTCAGGCCCGTGTGTTTCTTCTTGGTGTGGCTATTTGCTGCATATAGAAGTTGAAGGGCTCATTTCGGAAATCAAGGAATCTGGATAATAATACAAGAAGTTGCTAGATGAGGGACTAAAGTGCAATAACATAAATAAATTAAGTCAGATTTGGGTAAGAAGGTGAATTTTTAGAAGTTAAAAAGAGTGAAAAATGAGAAGAAACTTCTAGAAAGGGACAATTGTTTAAATCTGTTCGAAAAGATCCTGAATTTAGGTACAGCTATCCATTTTCTAGTACAAAAGATGTCATTTCCCTGAATTGAAAGGAAAGTTGGTATATTCTTTAATCCTTATCCCATTACCTCGTAAGGCTCTCATATAGTCTATATAAGAGAGGAATTCTCTACAGAAATTGGACACGCGTACTCATCTTTACTGATTTTTCGTTGAACACACTAATTGATTGCATTCTTTTAGAAATTCCATGTAACGACCCGACCGGTCGTTTTGAGCTCCAGCGATGTAAAGACCCGACCGTTCGTTTTGAGCCCTAGCACGTCGTTCAGTGATTTGAAGTCATGAGCAGCTCCATTTCAGGTATTATGACTTGTAGGTGTGGTCGGAATTGAATTTCGGGAAGTTTAGAGTTGATTTGGAAAGAAAATTCTCATTTTAGAAGACTTAAGTTGGAGGAATGGACTAATATTGGAATTTTGAGTAAACGACCTCAGAATCAGGATTTGAAGGTTCCTGCAGGTTCGTATGATGATGTCGAACTTGGGCGTATGTCCGGATCGGGTTTTGGATAACCTGGGAGCGTTTCGGCGTATATTGAGGAAGTCGGCATTTTTGAAGGAATTTCCTAAGTTTGGCTTGCAGCACATTTAAGTGATATTGATGTCCGTTTGGGATTCCGAGTCTGGGAATAGCTTCGTATGGTGATTCTGGAGTTGGGAGCAAGATCGGAAGTGAATTCGGATGTTCGTAGGTCATTTTGAAGTCATTTGGCCAAAGATAGAAATTCGAAGGTTTTTGAGAAATCTGACCGGAAGTGGGAATTTTTATATCGGGGTCGAAATGCGATTTCGGAAGTTGGAGCAGGTCCGTAATGTCAAATATGACTTGTGTGCAAAATTTAGGGTCAATCGGACGTGATTTGATGGGTTTCGGCATCAGATGTAGAAGTTGGAAATTTCGAAGTTCATAAAGTTTGGATTTGGGTGCGATTCGTGGTTTCGATGTTGTTTGATGTGATTTGAGGCCTCGAGAAAGTCTGCATTATGTTTTGGAACAGGCTGGTATAATTGGACGGGGTCCCGGGGGCCTCGGGTGGATTCCGAGTGGTTAACAGATCAATATTTGAAGCTAGAAGAGGAGCTGGAATTTGCTATCATCTGGTGTGACCGCACCTGCGAGGCTTTGGCCGAAGGTGCGGAGCTGCAGGTGCGGCTATGGCGCTGCAGATGTGAAGAAGTGGTGGTCTAGCTGGGAGCGCAGGTGCAATGATATTTTCGCACCTGCGAAGTCGCAGATGCGGACTCTGGGGCACAGGTGCGAAGTTGGCTTGAGTTGAGGAAAGCCGTAGGTGCGAAGGTTTGGTAGCACCTGCGGAATCACAGCTGCGAGAGTTAGATCGCAGGTGCGTAAAATGGCATGGGCAGAATGTTTTAAAACCGAGATTGTTGGTCATTTCCTTCCATTTTCTTTTGGTTTGGACGACTTTTGGGAGGCTTCAAAGAGAGGATTTCTACATGCAATGATAGGTAAGTAATTCCTTCATGTTTCTATGTTAAATACAAGGTTATTACATGGGATTATACATGAGGACTTGTAGGAAAATTTGGGAAAAATCTTAAAGAAACCTAGAATTTGTATTTGGATTTTAACCACGAAATTGAGCATGGAATTTAGAGTAAATTGTATATTTGAGTTAATAAGGCTATGGGTAGAATATATCTTCGAGAAATTTCAGATTCCGGGCACGTGGGCCCGAGGGCATTTGGTCAATTCACCGAGGGGAGTTGGGAAAGTATATAATTTGAATTTGCTGCGAGTATTAGGATGAATTTTCATTGCTTTGCCCGTTATTTGGTAGTTTGGGCGCATTGTGCATCCGTGGGAGTCGTCGGAAGGGCTTGGAAGCCGGTTATGGGACTTCGGAGCGAGGTAAGTCTCCTTTCTAACTTTGTGAGGGTGAATTGTCCCCCTAGGCGAACTAATTTAGTATGTGCTACTATCTGCGGGGGCTACGTAGGCACGAGGTGACGGGAGTCCGTGGGAAGCTACTATTATGCCATGTCCGGGTAGTCTAGAACCCACTAGCATTCCCTACCTATTGTACCTGTGATCCTACTGTAATGTTAGACTGTTAATATAATCAAAATCGTAATTGAATATATAAAGAAGACTAGAGTTCATTTTCTTAATCAGCTAGAAAGAGAATTGATTTCCTCCGTGGATAATTGCGTACCTGATAAGGTGATATTATTGAATATTATTAAATTTGGCAAATTAATTTCGAAAAAGGATTTCAATACTATTTTGTGGTTTTTAAAAGCGAAATATGTCATTTACTTGAGTATTTATTTTTCCGATGTATTCGGGATGGACTGTTGATTGTGCATGACTGCATGTGACCGCTTCGCAATTTACATTCCGTGAGTGGAGTGTTATTTTCCCCACTCTCATGGGAGGGGGACGTACGCCACAGCGAATTGGAAGATTCACTTATGATTCGGGCCGTTCGACCCTCGGCAGTGCATAGACATGATTATTTTATTGAAAAATGCACTTATGGTTCGGGCCGTTCGACCCTCGGCAGTGCATAGACATGATTATTTTATTGAAAAATGCACTTATGGTTCGGGCCGTTCGACCCTCGGCAGTGCATAGACATGATTATTTTATTAAAAGGTGCACTTATGGTACGGGCCGTTCGATCCTCGGCAGTGCACAGAGATGATTATTATGACGGCTCAGAGCAGTTGTCCTTATCCCGTATGCGCATGCTAAATTTTTAAATGTTTTCATGGATTTTGAAATGATAAGATATTTGGGGGGAAAGCAAGAAGTGATTGTTTATTTAATATATTTGGGGGGAAATGAGGAAGTAGTAACCGTTTATTTACTTCCAGTATTTACTTGGACCTCAGTGCCTTATATATTTGCTGCTTTACTACCTTTACATGCCTACCGTGAAGTAATTTGTTGGACCTTAGTGAGTGTCTAATTCGACCTCTCGTCACTACCTCTCTGAGGTTAGGCAGGAAACTTATTGGATACACGTTGTTTTTGTACTCATGCTACACTTACTGTGCATTTTTATTACACAGGTACTTTTATAGTGACATGGCTGGTTTGGAGACTTAGGCGAGCTGCACCATCCGGAGGCGATCCGCAACTGATAGAGTCTCCCTCATACTGTATTTATTTTCATTTTAAATTCCTTGTCCAACTTGTATTTCGGACAAGCTTTGTGATGATTGTATAAATTCTTAGAAATTGCTCATGTACTTGTGACACCGGGTTCTGGGATGTGTTGGGATATATTTGCTAAAATGGAATATTCAAACCATTGTTTTACTTAAGAGATTTATTTAGTTAGTATGTAATAAAGTGAAAGGAAATGATTTTCATAAATGTTAAAACAGGAAATTGTTTCAATTAATGATTGGCTTGCCTGACGGTGGTGTCCGGCGCCATCACGACCTAAATAGGTTTTGGGTCATGACAACATGGTATCAGAGCGTTAGGTTCCCTTAAGTCTCACGAGTCATGAGCAAGTCTAGTAGAGTCTTGTGGATCGGTACGGAGACGTTTGTACTTATCTTCGAGAGGCTGCAGGGCTGTTAGGAGTACTTCCCTTCTTGATTCCTCATCGTGCGATTCGATTCCTTTTGAGGCTTATGCCTATGCTTATTCCTACTCAATCTTAAGCGTCGCGGAGCGCTTGCTATGAATCAGGAATTTGAGGAATTGATATGGTGCTACGGATATGGTGTGGGTGTTTTCCCTGAGTAGTTGGATGGGGCTGTTGTTGTTGCCCTGCAGAAGAATATTATGTTGTTTCAGCTCGGTTGTTGTGTTTCTGAGAACTTTGAGGCTATGATCAGGTGGTGATGATGGTTACGATTGGTTATCGTGCGATGACGATATGATGATAGAATGCTTGCCCATAGGTTGAGGGTGTGAATGGCTTGAAGGGAGGTCTTCTCAAAGTGTGATTTCGAGATTTCAGTATTTAGATTCCGGCGGAAGGAAGGCAATTAATCTATAGATGGCCAGGTTTTGGGATTGATAAAGTAGTAGGACTTGGTGTTTCAAGTAAGGTGGAGTATTCACCTGTGACGTGTTATCGTCGTCCTTGATCGAATGGAATGTGTTAAGTTCGTCAGTGCCATGGTTTCTTCGGGTGCATGGGGCCTGAGTATGGTGAAGAATTATTGAAGAATGCGCTTGGCAGAGAATGATATTGAATTGAGGTTAGGTAGTGGTTCCATTTCAAGGAGGCCAGGTGTAAGAAGCAGAAGTCAAGCAGTCACGAAGTGGGGGAGCGGCAGCATAGCTTGGAATTTGAAGATATTGACGTGCATTTAATGGAAGTCCATGAGGAGCGGACGGACTAGTAAAGTTGGTGAATGAACTAGGGCGTAGGATCATCTCAGCGTCGTTGGAAGGTGTCTGTGGGTGATTTCCACATGTGGGTTATCTCCTGTGAATAGGTTAGCGGTGGCATGGTTGGCAAGTTTCTGCGAGGGATTCTAGTGGATATTTGGTAGGAGGCAGAATGTGTGAATGATGCTAGAGAATTTGAGTATTTAGGGAGTGCTAGCAAGAGAATTTGGAAGGATTGGATGGATTGGCTGAGCAAGATCATGTTAACAAAGGAGTAAGGATCTCGGTAGGGTCTAGAGTGGTGCAAGGAGTAGCTTCGGGCTAAGTGGGGGAGTCCCACCACCTGCAGTTGGGTTGCAGGATTGTGTTATCATGAGGTTGAGAATTGTCGGCGTGTTGGCAAGTTATTTTTAGCTAAGGGGAAAGGATTAAAATGGTAACCGTGCGTGGGATTTGATAAATGTGTGCAAAGGTTGGCCCTGTTGGACTATGGTTAAAGGCAGCAGTAAGGTCAAGAAATAAGCTTTTGCAGCGTAATTTCAGAGAAAGGGAAATGGTTGGAGTGTTCTATGTTATTTTTAGCAGGCAGGGTAGTATTGGAGGAGTGAGAGAAATAAACTCCGGGTTGTAGAAAGATTACCAGGAGGGTATGAGACGGGTTTCGGGATTCAGGCAGCATGGTCTCGTAAATCAAGGTCACTCGGGATGAGTGAGGGTTGAGTTCTCTACGAGTCGGAGGAAGTTAATATTACTCCTGAGGCAGTTGAAGATGATTAAAAGATGATAGATTGATTAGCCATGGTTGAAATGGCACATTTACGGCAGTGATCAGTTCCTTCGATGTGATTAAGTTATGCATGTGGTTTGTGTCGGTGTATGCGAGGCATGTCAGTCGTCGAAATAGATTTTTATTTGGAAGCATTCGAGTATTATGGCTTTTCAGGTGTAGGTGGATCCCGGAAGGGTTATGGTGGTATAGACCGCTACTTAAGGATTTGAATGTTGGGTGATTGTGAGAATTCACTCGAGTGTTGTGATGGTTCTCTTGAATTGAGTTAAGTAAAAGGGTTCTAAGTGAGGAAGTGCTCACCCTATTGGTGGATCAGAAGTTGTGATGAAATTCTCGCGCTATCTCATATTGGCACGTGAGGTGCGGTGAGGAGTATGTAACTGGGAGTAAGAATCGAGATTGCGGTTCGGTGTTAGCGAGGATGCCATGAGCTCGGATGAGCAAGAAAAAGTTATTCGAGAGTCCAGAGTTAGCTGGTGTTATCTTCAGTGTCACCTGAGATCGATATTCGGTGAAAGGGGTTTTGTACCCTGGTCGTGGGTTCTTGATGTGTTGTGCAATATTAGTGTGGTCGGTGATACGGATGTACAGACTTGTTACCTGGTGTGGAAGGTCGTGGGAGCGTAACCACGAGGAGATTGTATAAGTATGACATGTAGTCACTTAATGGATTGAAGATTTGGACTGATTTTAAAGAAGTGCAATATTGCTTATTTGAGAATTTATGCCTGGAAGGCGTTCAGTTCATTTGTGGGGTGTTTGTCCCGGCTATGATGGTTGTTCTCGCGTATTATGAGAGAAAGTGGGTTAATTTGGACCCAGGTAAAGCTATTAGCTTAGTTTGGTGCGAACAAGGTGAACTCGATGTTTGTGGATGGATTTAAATATGATTATGGCCTTCATGTGAGGTAGATATGTTCATTTCAGTATAGCCTCCTCAAGGAGGGGTATTGGGATATCAGGTGTTGTTCCGTCTTCGTCAAAATCATGTAATGTTATGAGTGTGCCGTGTGAGTTGGGAAATGGCTTAATAGATCCCTATGTGTTGGGTCTCCATGTAGTGATGATGTTATGCGAGCGGGAGAGCTCTTGAGATTCAGAGTATATATATCGCACCTCAGTTGTGCTTAAGTTTTGTAGCATGTGGCTTTATCAGTCTCCCCATGATGGTATTATGCACTTAATGTGCTTATGATCGATATCAGTAATTTGTAATAGTGAGCAATTCAGCTCTGTGTATATTTTCTTATGTGAATTTTATGATGGGATCGGGTGGCACGCCGCCACGGTTATGTTATTGGGATCGGGTGGCACGCCGCCACGGGTATGTTATTTGGATCGGATTGCACGTCGTAACAGTATGATGATGAGTAAGACTCCTATATTTATTTTCTTGTGTTTTACTTTCTATTTTCTGAGAAGAGTTCCTAGTAAGTTGTGTGAGTCGAGTAGTCTTTTCCTGAGTCATTTCTTTAGGTATCATGTTCGAGTTATGGCCTATTGGCGCGTTGTGGTGCCATGTGAGACTGCTGGTCATGTTGGGGTGATTTTTTTTCTGAGCAGTTCATACTGGGTGAGACGAGAATATTGGATCAGGGATCAGTGTGATAGGATTATGTGAAATACATTGAAGGACAATTGCCAACGGTTGGTTCATAATGAGGTGATGATTCGAGTCAAGATGAGATATTCAATGATTTGTTAACTCTGCAATTGGTTATGGATTTCTACCTGTATCCTCCGTTGTGGTGGTATCTCCAGCATTATAGCAGGATGTATATATATATATGTCATGAGGTGCCTTAGGAGCATCGGATTCATGGAATTTTGGCTATTAAGGTTCAGGGAGCGTCGTTGTGGTCAGGTGGTGAATTATGCGGTGCATGGTGCTAATTCAGCAAAGGTATGCAGTCATGTTCTGGTATAGCGTGTGGTAGTTGATACGGTGTTAATATATTGGAACTAGGCCAGGCAGAGAAATTTCAGGTGTTGGAACTAGGTTCTGAGCCTATTATATGGATAAAGGAAGAAATATTCAGATTTGATCAAGCTAATGTACTCAACTAGGTTGAGGTATTACGGGCAGGTGCTCGAAGTGTTAAACAGTGATTTCAGGTAACTCCTGAACAGTTCTTGGCACGTTCGAGGATGAACATCTATTTAAGTGGGGGAGAATGTAACGACCCGACCAGTCGTTTTGAGCTCTAGCGCTCCGTTTAGCAGTTTGAAGTCGTGAGCAGCTCCATTTCAGGTATTATGACTTGTAGGTGTGGTCGAAATTGAATTTCAGGAAGTTTAGAGTTGATTTGGAAAGAAAATTCTCATTTTAGAAGCCTTAAGTTGGAGGAATGGACTAAGATTGGATTTTGAGTAAACGACCTCAGAATCAGGATTTGAAGGTTCCTATAGATTCGTATAATTATTTCGGATTTGGGCGTATGTCCAATCGGGTTTTGCATAACCCCGGAGCCTTTCGGCGTATATTGTGGAAGTCAGTATTTTTGAAGGAATTTCCTAAGTTTGGCTTGAAGTGCATTTCAGTGATGTTGATGTCCGTTTGGGATTCTAAGTCTGGGAATAGCTTCGTATGGTGATTCTGGAGTTGGGAGCACGATCGTAAGTGAATTCGGATGTCCGTAGATCATTTTGAAGTCATTTGGCTAAAGATAGAAATTCGAAGGTTTTTGAGAAATCTGACTGGAAGTGGGAATTTTGATATCGGGGTTGGAATGCGATTACGGAAGTTGGAGCAGGTCCGTAATGTCAAATATGACTTGTGTGCAAAATTTGGGGTCAATGTTTCGGCATCGGATGTAGAAGTTGGAAATTTCTAAGTTCATAAAGTTGGGATTTGGGTGCGATTCGTGGTTTCGATGTTGTTTGATGTAATTAGAGGCCTCGAGAAAGTCTGCATTATGTTTTGGAACAGTTTGGTATAGTTGGATGGGGTCCCGGGGGCCTCGGGTGGATTCCGGGTGGTTAACAGATCAATATTTGAAGCTAGAAGAGGAGCTAGAATTTGCTGTCATCTGGTGTGACCACACCTGCGAGGCTTTGGCCGCAGACGCGGAGCCGCAGGTGCGAAGAAGTGGTGGTCTGGCTGGGAGCACAGGTGCGATGATATTGCCGCACCTGCGAAGTCGCAGATGCGGGCTATGGGGCGCAGGTGCGAAGTTGGCTTGAGCTGAGGAAAGCCGCAGGTGCGAAGGTTTGGTCGCACCTGCGGAATCGCAGGTGCGAGAGTTGGATCGCAGGTGCGAAAAATGGCCTGGGCAGAATGTTTTAAAACCGAGATTGTTGGTCATTTCCTTCCATTTTCTTTTGGTTTGGACGATTTTGGGAGGCTTCAAAGAGATGACTTCTTCATGCAATGATAGGTAAGTAATTCCTTCATGTTTCTAAGTTAAATACAAGGTTATTACATGGGATTATTCATGAGGACTTGTAGGAAAATTTGGGGAAAATCTTGAAGAAACCTAGAATTAGTATTTGGATTTTAACCACGAAATTGAGCATGGAATTTAGGGTAAATTGTATATTTGAGTTAATAAGGCTATGGGTAGAATATATCTTCGAGAAATTTCGGATTCCGGGCATGTGGACCCGAGGGAATTTTTGTCAATTTACCGAGCGGAGTTGGGAAAGTATATAATTTGAATTTGTTGTGAGTATTAGGATGAATTTTCATTGCTTTTCCCGTTATTTGGTAGTTTTGGGGCGTTGTGCATCCATGGGAGTTGTCGGAAGGGCTTGGAAGCCGGTTATGGGACTTCGGAGCGAGGTAAGTCTCCTTTCTAACTTTGTGAGGGGAAATTGTCCCCCTAGGTGAACTAATTTAGTATGTGCTACTATCTGTGAGGGCTACGTACGCACTAGGTGACGGGAGTCCGTGCGTAGCTACTATTATGCCATGTCCGGGTAGTCTAGAACCCACTAGCATGCCTTACCTGTTGTACCTGTGATCCTGCTTTAATGTTAGACTGTTAATATCGAAATCGTAATTGAATATCTAAAGAAGACTAGATTTCATTTTCTTAATCAACTAGAAGGAGAATTTATTTCCTCCGTGGATAATTGCATACCTGATAAGGTGATATTATTGAATATTATTAAACTTGGCAAATGAATTTCGAGAAAGGATTTAAATACTATTTTGTGGTTTTTAAAAGAGAAATATGTCATTTACTTGAGTATTTGTTTTCCCGACGTATTAGGGGTGGACTGTTGATTGTGCATGGTTGCATGTGACCGCTTCGCAATTTACATTCCGTGAGTGGAGTGTTATTTTCCCCACTCTCATGGGAGCGGGCCGTACGCCACGGCGGATTGAAAGATGCACTTATGGTTTGGGTTGTTCGACCGTCGGCAGTGCATAGACATGATTATTTTATTGAAAGATGCACTTATGGTCCGGGCCGCTCGACCCTCGATAGTGCATAGACATGATTATTTTATTGAAAGGTGCAGTTATGGTACGGGTCGTTCGATCCTCGGCAGTGCACAGAGATGATTATTATGACGGCTCAGGCCGGTTGTCCTTATCCCGTATGCTCATGCTAAATTGTTAAATATTTTCATGGATTTTGAAGTGATAAGATATTTGGGGGAAAAGCAAGAAGTGATTGTTTATTTAAGATATTTGGGGGGGAAATGAGGAAGTAGTAACTGCTTATTTACTTCCAGTATTTACTTGGACTTCAGTGCCTTATATATTTGTTGCTTTACTACCTTTACATGCCTACCGTGTTCATCATATTCTGTTAAAGTAATTTGTTGGACCTTAGTGAGTGTCTAATTCGACTTCTCATCACCACCTCTCTGACGTTAGGCGGACGACTTACTGAGTACATGTTATTTTTGTACTTATGCTACACTTGCTGTGCATTTTTATTGCACAGGTACTTTCATAGTGACATGGCTGGTTTGGAGACTTAGTGAGCTGCACTATCCGGAGGCGATCCGCAGCTGACAGACTCTCCATCATAATGTATTTATTTTCATTTTAAATTCCTTGTCCAACTTGTATTTCGGACAAGCTTTGGATGATTGTATAAATTCTTAGAAATTGCTCATGTACTTGTGACACCGGGTTTTGGGATGTGTTGGGATATATTTTCTAAAATGGTTCAAAATATTATTTTTCTTAACAGATTTTATTTAGTTAATATGTAATAAAGTGAAAGGAAATGATTTTCATAAATATTAAAACAGGAAATTGTTTCAATTAATGATTGGCTTGCCAGAAGGTGGTGTCCGACGCCATCACGGCCGTAATAGATTTTGGGTCATGACAAGCGCGTTCTTTGGCAGTTCGAGACCACGAGCAGCTTCACTTCATGTATTATGACTTGTACGCATTGTCGGAATTGAATTTCGAGAAATTTGGAGTTGATTTATAAAGAGAATTCTCATTTCGGAAGCTTAAGTTGGAAGGATTGGTTAGGTGTTTATTTTTGAGTAAACAACCTCGGAATCATGATTTGAAGGTTCCAACAGGTTTGTATGATGATTTCGGACTTGGGCGTATGTCCGGATTGGGTTTAGGATGACCCGGGAGCGTTTCGGCGTTTATATTCTGGAAGTTGGCAGTTTGGGAGAAATTCATAAATTTTTGTCGAAGTGTATTTCAGTGTTATCGATGTCCGTTTGGAATCCGAGTTTGGGAATAGATTCGTACAGTGATTTTGGTATTGGGAGCGCGTCCGGAAGTGGATTCGTAGGTCTGTAGGTCATTTTGGAGTCATTTGGCTAAAGTTAGAAATTTGAAGGTTTTTAAGAAGTTTGACCGGAAGTGGACTTTTTGATATTGGGGTCGGATTCCGATTCCGGAAGTTAGAATCGGTCCGTAAGGTTGAATTTGACTTGTGTGCAAAATTTAAGGTAAATCGGACGTGATTTGGTAGGTTTCGGCATCGAATGTAGAAGTT
This sequence comes from Nicotiana paniculata, assembly GCA_005239505.1. Taxonomy (NCBI): domain Eukaryota; kingdom Viridiplantae; phylum Streptophyta; class Magnoliopsida; order Solanales; family Solanaceae; genus Nicotiana; species Nicotiana paniculata. The sequence continues at coordinate 56,307 of ML327378.1, forward strand.
TGAAATTTCAAAGTTCATAAAGCTTGAATTGGAGTGCGATTCGTGGTATTAGCGTTGTTTGATGTGATTTGAGGCCTCGAGCAGGTTCGCATTATGTTTTGGAACTGGTTGGTGCGATTGGACGGGGTCCCGGGGGCCTCGGGTGGATTCCGAATGGTTAACGGATCGAATTTGGAATTTGAGAAAGGCTAAGGCTGTTGGTATCTAGTGTAACCGCACCTGCGAGGCTTTGGCCGCAGGTGCGGAGCCGCAGAAGCGGCCTTGGTGCCGCAAAAGCGGAAGTGGTTGGGCTAGGCTGGGACCGCAGATGCTGTCATCTCACCGCAGAAACGGGATCGCACATGTGGTAGGCAAGGCGCAGAAGCGGAAAGGGGAGCCTGTGAAGGACCGCAGATGCGGTAGTGTGTCCGCACATGCGTAACCGCAGAAGAGGTCAAGTGACCGCAGAAGCGGAAATGCTGGAGGTAGTGAGGTTCTTTAAATCAGGGGTTTGGCTCATTTTAACCCATTTCTTCCATGGGAGCCGATTTTGGAGCAACTTTGAGGTGCCATTTTCACCACCAAGCATGAGGTAAGTGATCTATTCTAGTTTTTGAGTTAAATACATGATTATGTACGGATTTGGGCATAGAAATTAGTAGAAGTTTGGGATTTTGAGGAAAACCTAGAAATTGGTATTTTTGAATTTTGACCACGAATTTGGGCAAGAAATTAAGAGGAAAATATATATTTGAGTTCGTGAGGTTATGGGTAAACTTTATCTTCGAAAAATTTCGGAATCCGGGCACGTGGGCCTGACGGTGATTTTATCAACTTTGGGATTGGGGTTAGAACTTGTTATAAATTGAATTGCTAGGAGTAATTGAGTATATATTTATGGGTTTGCATAATTATTGACTAGCTTTGGAGAGAGGTGCATAGATTTGAGTCTTCGGAAGGGCGTAGAATGCCGGTTATGGAACTTCGGAGCAAGGTAAGCCTCCTTTCTAACCTTGTAAGAGGGAATTGTCCCCATATGTGAATTAATTAATTATGTGCTACTGTTTTTGGGGGCTACATACGCATGAGGTGACGAGAGTCCGTGCGTAGCTACTGTTATGCTTATGTCTGGGTAGTCTAGGATCCAAAAGAATGCCTTATTTATCGTACTTGTAATTTTACTGATAAACATAAAATGCTTAAATCCTATCGAATTTGGAAAAAGAATTTCTAAAAATATTAAGCACCATCTTCTTAACCATTAAAAGATAAATTTGTCATATCCTTGGGTAATTGTTTTCCTGATGAAGTTTGGATTGACTGTTTGAATTAGCGTATCTATGAGTACCTGCGTCGCATGTATGATTCGCGAGCGGGGTAACTCTATTATATTTATGTGTAACCGAGTCCCAAATATATTCCACGAGCGGGGTGACTGTTTCCACTACTCTCATGGGAGCGGGTCGTATGCCTCGGCATGTTAATAGATGCATCTATGGTTCGCGTCGTTCGACCCTTCGGCAGTGCACAATTTACATTTATGTTGGGTCAGGCCGTATGACCTCGGCATTATCTCCGCATGCTGCTTGTTTGATGTTTTCCCTTATTTGAACTACTCAAATGCCTTGATATATGAACGGTCAACTGAAATAACGGAAACTAAAGTTTAATTATGAAAGAAGTTGTCCCTTCCTGTTGTTATTTTCTATTTAATTATGACATCCATACTTAGCGTCACATCTAATAATATTAATTTTCCCTCTAGTAAGTTTCAAAATCGACCTCTCGTCACTACCTATTCGAGGTTACGCGGGACACTTATTGGATACACGTTGATTTTTTGTGCTCATACTACACTTGTTGTGCATTTATTTGCACAGGCACACGTATGGCTAGTGGCCCAGCTTGGCGCAGCGGCATAGTAGATATAGAGACTTAGATGAGCTGCACCTCTCGAGACGACCCGCAGCCAGCAGAGTCTCCTTCAGAGTATTGTGTTGTATTTTCCCTATTGTCCTATTTGTATTCCGGACGGTTATTGTATTTCATTTGTTCCCTAGAAATTTGCTCATCCACTTGTGACACCGGGTTCTGGGATGACTATGGGAATTTATTCATTATTTAAAAGTGTTAAAGATATTATTGTTTACTCAGTGGAAGTTCGTTAATTATTATTTAATGAAATGAAAAGGAATGATTTCAAGAGTAAATAAAGATTTAATTAACTTCCACAATGTTGTCTGGTGCCATCACGACCTTTATTGGATTTGGGTTGTGACATTCCATTCCACTCATCTTCATTTTAGTATAGAAAATTTCATGGATTCCAACTTTAGAATTTCAAAGAAGACATCAAAAAAAGAGTTCCACTTCATCTTTTCTCAGTTCTGAAGTTGGTTTTCTTTAGCTTCAATTGCTGCTGGTTTTTTATTCTTGATGGTTTTCTGCTGCTGCTTTGTTTTTTTGTTATTACTCCTTCTCAACTTCAGAGACTTATTTCCTTTTGTTTGAGATTCTACTCTTAGGATGTAAACTTTCACTTATCCTTTTCTATTTTGAATTAACGAAATGAAAACATGATCTTCTTTATGTTACATTTTGTGCTTGTTTATTTAAGATTAGCTTGTTGGGTTGTTTAAGGTGGCTTAATCTCCAGTGTGCTGCGCAATACTTGTTTTTCATGTATTCAAATTGAGATTTTTTAGGAGTCATCTGTTTGGTATGAATATATTCAACGCTGATTTCTTTTTTTTTTTTCTCTTCTTCTTCTTGTTTTGTTACTGCTGATTCATGCTTATAAGGTGATTCAAAAGGGTGATATGCCTGTGAGACTGACCACTGGTTGGTCAGATTCTTTCAGAAGAAGCCCGGCTCTATAAGTTCTAGAGAGTTATAAGTGAATAAACTCCACATTTGTCACATGAGTGGGAATGCTAATCGTAGGGATGAGTACTGTAGTTCTTGGGTTCCAATTGTTAAACAATAGCTAAGATTGATAATGAGATCTGAAGCTTGAGTTCGTCACTTGGTTTGAAGTAGCTTATCATCAGAATCAATCAATCTTTGTGACAATGTAAATTACCTTAATGTTCATTCCAAATTATGCGTAGCAGTTTTGGGTAGTTTTGCAATTCAAGCCCATTTAATTGGGCATGAGGGTACAATGGCCGCATTGGCACGGTTGACGAGTACCTAGGCCTCATCAAAGGAGCCAATTTAAGGCTTAGACGCCATTAATCAAATTATTTCTGTTAGTAATTCTGAGATTAGCCAACTAACAATTCTGAACTTATGTTTCATTAGTTCATTCATTCTTTATCAACTAATCTGTATGGATTCTGTAGTTAAGTCGTCCAACACCTATAATTGTTTCTTGATGTTTTTAAAGGCAATTCAATTCAAGTTATCTGCTTTCCTTAGCATAAACTAGGCGCATATTTTCCATCAAGTAGTTTCCCCATAATTTAGCTACGAACGAGAGTGTTAACTCGTAAAGTTCCCTTATAAATTTTTTATGCAAAGACTTTGCACAAATCTCAAACTATTCTAGGAAGATAACTAACTTATGAATATCGCAGAATTGCTTTAGACGCGCATTTAATTTATTATCGTGATTGTGTACAAGTTCGCGTGACATAATTATGATTTTCACTAATAAATCAAAGTACGCGTTCGGACGACTTTGACCAAATAATCTCAAACAAACTTAGGAAATGAACAACCTTGAATGCGCTAGCATACTTTAGGCACGTTTTAACCTATTATCATGATTGTTTATATGTCTGCATAACATAATTATGATTTTTTCAAAATTAAAACCGAGGTACGCATTCGTGCAACTTTAGCCAAACAATCTTAACAATATTAAAGTTATTAATTGTATACATGTACGCGTGACATGATTCTTGACGCACCAAACAAGACGAATACATGCACGCATGATTCGTTTCAAAAAGCGGTAAAAGGTAAATGTACATAGGTTCTAAAATGAGTTATTAAACAATTTAATTAAGCCAGGTATGATTAAAGCGGTTGTGCTAAAACCATGATTAATGTCACTTTAATTGAAAAAACTCCTTATTCCCTCGTGAAAAAGGAGGTGTGACAGCTCTGGCAACTCTGCTGGGATGATGGACCCAGAATCTTTGTTTCAGGGTTCAGAATTCGAGCTTTTAATGTAATATGTTCTTGGCTTTATTGTTTGTTGATATTAATGTGTTTGTGGGTCTAATGTGCTAATTGCCGCTCATTTACCGTTTTGATATTATTTGAAATGTATTAAAACTCTCTCCTTATGCCTCCCTTATAAGTCTTCTTAAAATATGGTGCACACGTAAGCGTTATCCATTTTTCTATTAGAGGTCGTACGAAGTAGAATGAGGTTGGATCAATAACTAGGCCGGGTAGACTTTTGTGCTTCCGGTACATTACCCCTACCCAGGCTCAAGTTGTCCACTTGGGTAAGCCATGTATAGAACACACCCTCAAGTTTAAACCTATAATAACATAGCATCATGTCAGATCCCTAGTAGGAATGTTTATTTGCATCATGTGCATTTGACTTTGGGGACTCAACATAGAGGTTGGGTCTGTTTAGGATAGGTGTACCAAAAATAAAAGACTATCCTGAATCTTACGTGCTATGAGCGCATTTATTTGTTTCGACATGTTTGTTGACCAGCTAAGGAAATAAAATCAACAGAAAAACCAAGAGCGAGGTAGGATAGAAAATTCACCCGGTTCTGAAAGCCCGGGTATTTGGAAATGCCCCGAAACTCTGCCAAAATATTTGACGAAAAAAAGAGAGAAAGAAAATGATTTTCAAAATAAGTCAATATCATGTTTTCTCGGTCATGTCAAAACTGACTGAACTAAGCGAGTTTGATTCTCACCGGATGTGATATACGTAGGCAAACCTCGTCTATTCCTGCCCCATTTTTCAAAAAAATAATAATAAAATCGTGTCTGTTTGTTTTGGTCAAAAGAGTTAGCCGACCCAACTTCAGTTGCGTCTTGCGCCGTTTTTGCCGGAATAGACTTAAATTGTCGAAGGGATATTCTCGCAAAGAACAGACATGTCTGTCAATGAGGCATCACTTTTCCCATGAAGTGCCTTTCCCCTACCTCAAAACTTTACTCGAAAGTGGGAAGGGACCATAAATTTGGCTAATGTTGCATAAATAGCCACCCTTATATGATTATTCCTTAGAAAATTAAAAACTTGTTTTGCAAAAGAGTCCACTGGTCTGTCTTTCAAACTAGAGTGAACCCTAATCTAACCATTCACAGGTACAAAATGAACATTGTCCAGAACCCGCCATTAAATGTTATAGAGCAGGCTCCACTGCAGCTTCAAATGTGGTGGTATGAGTTAGATAAAGGTGGTCAAGACAGGGTAGTAGAACATTTGGGTGCTCTCCCGGATATTATGAAAGCCAAGCCCCGGGATGATCTGATCAGGGCTTTAGTAACTTTCTGGGATCCCGTTCACAATGTCTTCCGCTTCTCAAATTTTGATCTCACTCCCACTTTGGAGGAAATAGCTGGATATACTGGTTTCGGCCGGGACTTGAGAAATCAACAACTTATATTCCCCAGGCCTCCCTCTGTGCACCAGTTCTTTGATATCCTGAATATCAGCAATAATTAAGGAAGAACAATGTAAACAACGGATGCTGCTCCCTCTACTTCCTGTATTCCAGATATGGGCATTCAAATGGGTTTGAAGCACATGAAAAGGGATTGAACAACAAGAAGAAAAAGGACACCTGGAAAATTCATCGTCGCTTTGCTTTCATAGTGGCATTTCTGAGCATTATGGTCTTCTCAAATGAAAAAACGGATAATTGATATCTGCATGGCCAGAATTTTGCAAGTCCTAACTCCAAAGAAGATCACACGCTTGCTCCTCTTATATTATCGAACATCTATCGAGCATTGACGTTGTGTAAGTCTGCGGCGACATTTTTTGACGGGTATAATATTCTTTTGCAAATGTGGATAATTGAACATCTCCGCCATCACCCAAAATTCATGAGTTACGGCCCGAGAAAGAACAACTTCATCGAGAGTTATGAGGAAAGGGTAAAAGATTACAACTCTCCAGAAGAGGTTAAGCTTGGATCTTCCACCTAAGAACTCTAAAGGCGAATCAGATTGAATGGACTTTGGGATGGCTCCCGGTAAGGGAAGTCATACACATGATGGCCACAAAGAGCTATTTGTTGTTGATGGGCTTGAGAGGTGTCCAGCCGTATGTACCGCAAAGAGTCCTAAGACAGTTGGGAAGATACCAAGTGGTGCCCGAGGATGAAGATTTGAGTGTCCAAGTCATTGAGCTACACCTTGAAGTCCCACTCTCCGAGGCTTTAATCCAGCAAACTTGGAATGGTTGTCGATACTTGAAAGAGGATACCCAGGTACCAGATCTTGTGAGAAGTGAGGTTGATCCAGGTTATGCCACATGGTTTGAGAGAAGGTATTATGTTAATGATGAGCCAGAGCCCGATCCTGAAAGGCCCACCAAAAGACCTCATATTCAGACTTTTGATGACAAAGTCCGAGAACGGTTGGCCTGGGGAGAAAACGAAAAGAAATATCAAGCCACCATCCATGCTTAGAGGAAAAGTTGAGAAGCCTCGCATTTGACAATGATTTACAGGCGCAAGAGGCCGAAGGTGACTAGAGAAGATTGACCCGAGAGAGTGAGGCTCTCTGAGCCCAACTCCGAGACATGAGGATAGCCGTTGAAACACTTGTGTTGAGCGAGAGAGATGAAAAACTCATAAGCAACTTAAGGTTGAAGATGTATGACTAAGCAGCTGACTTGACAAAGGTCGAAAGAGACTTGCTTAATGCTCAAGCAAAGTTGGCCAAAGGTGCGGAAGAACATGCCAGATTAGCCCACCAGTTGAAGCAGAAATACGACAGAGAAGTAATAATTTTAAAGAAAAAGTCGGTTGCCTTTGAGAATGAAATGGTCCATCAAACAAAGGATTTCAAGGCATAAAGACAGAATTTCTACACATTGATTTACTAATGAGAAGAAATCATGCAACAGTTACAAGACCCAAACAACACAAATACATAGGTGTTGGAAGCTCGGGCACAGCAAATTGGACGTTTGCTTCAAGAAAAGGGTGTCATTAGAATGAGAATTAAAGAATAGTTGATTATGTTGTAATGAAATACAATGAATGTGAAGACATGACCAGGTCTATGTTTTTTACTTCTGTGATGACCTTCGTTCGCCAGGTGATGGTTGACCTAGACCCCCTTCAAGAAGATATTGCACGTAGGCCCGCGCAAAGACGGTTGATGTCCCGCAGGCCCCCGGAATACCAGTAGAGGCTCGTATGTATATTTGATTTTTCAGTTTTTGAGTTTGTATTTACTTTTTCTCGAGTTTTGTTCAAGGTTGTTTTGTTGTTTATTTAGAGTCTGTATGTTTTCTTTTGTAGTCGTCAGTACTTTTAAGTCTTTGTAATAGAAAACCCCAAAAAAGGATGTCTTTATTAATGAAATATTGAAAAATCCAAAAAAAAATTCTTTTCTTTTATTTCGCATTTATTTCCTCAACTACGTAATGATCTGATTCACGCAACGTCATGATAAGTAGGCAATCCCCGTAGGATTCGATGATAGCCATAAAATAAAAAATTATATATATATATATATATATATATATATATATATATATATATATATATATATATATATATATATATATATATATATATATATATATATATATATANCACACAATCATTTCAATCATTTCAAAAACAATCGTTTCAAAAACATTTAGAAATGGTTAACTGTTCATGTGCATTGCATCCTTAATATGCGATTCCATATCTGTTAAATGTCTCAAACTAACCAGGTTGTTGTGTGTGCAAATAAGACAGGTCCTGTTTAGGTGGTTGGTTTTGTGGTAATATGTCTTCCCATCCTTACTTCACAAGATCCAAAGACAATGTTCCTATAGTCTCCGAAAGTCATCTACCCATTATCGATCCTGAGGAAAGCCCGGTATCGGCTATTCCACAGCCAGAATCAACAGCCGCTAAAGAAAACAGGAGGTTGTGTGTCTGTATGTTGGAGATATGGGATGCCTGGTCCAACGGCAAAGAACCACCCAGTACAATCCCCGGATTGCAAGGACGGGTGGAACCACCAACGTCCCTATCCCGGTGACCAACCAATTCATCCCATTTGGGTACCCCACAATATCAGCTAATTTTACGGGTATGCCTTCTAAGATTCGCCCCCAGGCACCATTTTCAGGGTATCTTCTACATTCGTCACTGCACCACCAGTCTCCACTACGGCACATCCAACAGTGCCCACACCATGCTTCGAGCCTTCAGCTTTCACTTTTCAAGGCCCGCAGTTTCAGCTAGACACAACTCATGTTACCCCAAACTCTTACCCTCAGAACCCACAATATGAGTCTCCCATGGGTGAGGAAAGAACAATGAGAAACCCTGAGCAGAAAGAAAGGCTCGAAAGATGAGAAGCCTAGAGCAAAGCTTAAAAATCATGCAGGGCTTGAGTGGCCAGAAGAGTGTCTCATACTTCGATTTATGCATGTTTCCACATGTTCACCTGCCAGTTGGTTTCAAGATGCCAAAGTTTGAAAAATATGACAGGCACGGATACCCGATCGCTCACCTAAAATGATATTGTAACCAGCTAAGGGGTGCTGGTGGAAAATAAGAGTTATTGATAGCTTACTTCGGGGAAAGCTTAACTGGAGTCGCTCTAGAATTGTACATGGACCAGGAAATCTCTAATTGGGACATATGAGACGACTTGGCCCGCGATTTTGTCAGACAATTTCAATATAATGTTGACATAGCTCCAAATAGGAACTCCCTGTCCAATTTGAAGAAGAAAACCACTGAGAGTTTCCACCAATATGCTATTAAATGGTGGGAGCAGGCAACCAGAGTGAAGCCTACCATGGATGAAACCGATATGGTTACTCTATTAAATGGTGGGAGAAGTCAACCAGAGTGAAGCCTCCCATGGATGAAACCGATATTGTTACAGTATTCTTACAGGCCTTGGAGGCCAATTACTTTCAGAACATGATGTTCGCCATGGGCAAACCTTTTGTAGAAGCAATAAAAATTGGAGAAATAGTGGAAAATGGGCTGAAAACTGGCTAAATATTAAGTCAATCTTCTTTGAGATCCACCTCCCAAACCATCCAGAATGGCTCAGGAGATTTAGCAAACCGAAAGAAAAGGGAAGAAGGAGCCATGATGGCTTCATATTCAAGAGGCCCCCGTCGATCACATGATCGTTCTTGCTTGATGCCTAGAATCCCACAGCACTACTATCCCCACCAAGATGCAGCTTATGTCGTGGCACCACCTCCCTATGCAGTGATTAATGTCCAACCTTACACACGGCCACAGCAGCACTACAACCAAGCTTGATCTCCACCTCCCAGAAATAACCATCCTTACCAAGCTCCATATAATCCCCGTCCACCACAATATAACCACTAATATAATCCACACCCTCGTGACCCACCTAGGAGAAGAAATTTCACCCATATTGGTGAATCCTACTCTAGCCTGCTTCAGAAGTTGATCCAGCTCGATCTGTTATAGCATGTGCCCCCTAATCGACAAAATTCTGAATCCCCATCATACCGGACAAGTAACAAGTGTGCTTACCATTTGGGAGTCGAGGTTCATGATACGGAGGACTGTTGGACCCTAAAAAGGGCAGCTGAGAATCTGATAGAACAAAAACAAATTGTGTTGAGGGACGAGGAAGTCCCTAATGTGACTATTAACCCACTACCGGCTCATAATAATGGGCCGGTCATTGGAATGATCTGTGAGGATAAGGAACTCAATCCAGCTTTGAAAGTTATCATTGCCATTATCGATTCAGAAACAAGACACAAAGCTGCGGTAAAACAAGCCAGAACTGAGAAGAAAATCACTCCAATTCCTCAAATGGTAGAAAAAGCTGTAGAAACAAAAGCTGGGGCAACACCTGCTAAGAACACAATTCTCTATGTTCCTAAAGCCCCAAGGAAATAACAACTCACTTTGGATACTCCCAAGAAATTCGATCCAAGAAAGGTCACGTTGAATGAGCCGAAGTTGTATGTGCCAAAGGCGACTTATGTGGCGCGGGGGACAATAATTCACCCAGGATGGTTGAGCCCGTGGTTATTAGTTGGGCACCACAGAACCCCATGAGAGATCCCATCGCAGTTCCCTGGAATTACAACAAAATAGTGGTCCCTTACAAGGGCAAAGAAATCATAGGAGAGATAAAGGAAATGAATCAACCTGGGAAGTACCACAACCCAGAAGACTTAAAGCTGAAAAAGGATAAACATTTTCCACCTAAGAAGCCTATGAGTGCCGGGGAGACCGAAGAGTTTTTTCAAAAAATGAAAAATTTGGACTATGCAATAGTTGACCAGCTCCAAAAGACTCCTTCCCAGGTCTCTCTTCTATATCTGTCGTTGAGCTCAAATGAACATCATAAAGTACTCTTAAAGATATTAAACGATGCATACGTCCTAATTGAAACTTCTGTTAAGCAACTAGGGAGAATGGAGAGGTCAACAGGATTTCGTTCAGCCGCAATGATGCCCCCAGAGGAAGCCGCCCACAACAAATCCCTTCACTTGACTATCAAATGTAAGGCTATGATCTGAAGAGAGTCATGTTAGATGGTGGTTCAGGGGTCGATATATGCCCTCTTTCTACACTCTAGAGAATAGAGATTGGATTGGTTTTATCCGACCTAACAATGTTTGTGTACGGTCTTTTGACGGCATTAAGAGAGATACCATAGGGGTAATCGATCTAATACTGACCAATGGCCCTGTGGACTTCGAAGCGACTTTCCAGATTCTAGACATGGACACCTCATACAATTTTCTTTTGGGAACACCATGAATTCACGCTGCCGGAGCTCTTCCCCCCACTCTCCACCAGATGGTCAAATTTGAGTACGAGAATCAAGAAATTGTTGTTCACGGGGAGGATGAGCAATCCATCTACAGGGATCCTTCAGTCCCGTGCCTTGAAGCCAAGGAAGGCAGTAAGCATATTGTATACCATGCCTTTGAGATTGTGGTTGTTGATCAATATGAACAAGGGGCCCCATGCCCATAGCCTTGCTTATATAATACCTCAGTCATGGTCGCCACTGATATGATTAAACATGGGTACAAGCCCGGAAATGGGCTCAGGAAATCTCTACAAGGCACCACAGAGGCTGTCACTGCAATCGCCAATGAGAAGTTTTTTGGTGTGGGTTTCCAAGCTACCGAAGCTGACAAAAAATGGGCAGATAAGCGCAAAAAAGAAGGTTGGGTCCTACCCCAGCCTATCCCACATCTCGCCCGATCATTTGTCAAGCCTAAGTATGTGGAGAAGAAGAGGCATTCACGGCCGAATAGATTGATGATATTTGTGAGGCCATGAAACAAATGTTGTATGAGGTTCACATGGTCCAGCCAGGGAAAGGCATGAGCACTGCCGAGGTGCAGTATATGGGGCCATATGCCGAGCTTCAGAATTGGAAGGCTACTCCATTCCCCGTCAGGCGGGAATCCCGATAGTCCAGTATTGACATCATTTATGCATTACGAGTTATTTCAAGGTGTAACTCGAATGTTTTTATTTTTATTTTCATTTAATTTCGATGTAAACCCTCCTATATTCAATTCAATGAAATGAAATCAGTATTTCATCGCCTATAAATGTCGCTTCACTTTTATTCTGATTTTGCTATTTTCTTATCTTTTCCTTTTCAGTTCTAATAATGCGAACTTAAATAACATGACATGCTTGCGGACTTCATGACAGGATCCTAAAATGATGTCTAACTATGAAATAATGAATCAAGAACCAGAATATAATGAAAATGAGGCTTTTAGGAAAATAAATTAAGAATTGGAACAATTTGACAATAAGCCTAAGACAAACTTAAATGAAACTGAGCCAGTTAATTTAGGCAGTTCAGAAGAGATCGGAGAAACCATGATAAGCATTCACGCTGATGAAAGAACTATAGATGCATTAATCCAACTTTTATTTGGATTCAGAAACGTGTTTGCATGGTCCTATGATGATATGTCAGGACTGAGCATCGATTTAGTGGTACATAAATTGCCGACTTATCCCGGCTATCCACCTGTCCAACAGAAGCAGAGAAAGTTCAAAACAGACATCAATGATAAGATCAAAGAAGAAGTCACCAAACAACTAAAAGTTGGTGTAATCCGAGTGGTCTGATACAACACGTGGTTGGCTAATGCGGTTCCAGTGCCAAAAAAAGATGGGAAAACCCGAGTGTGTGTTGATTATCAGGATTTGAATAAAGAAATCCCCAAGGACAATTTTCCATTGCCAAACATCCACATTCTTGTTGAGAACTGTGCCAAGCATGAGATACAGTCTTTTGTGGATTACTATGTTGGGTATCACCAGGTTCTGATGGATGAAGAAGACGCAGAAAAGACAACTTTCACCACACCGTAGGGCACTTACTGTTATAAGGTCATGCCATTCGGTCTGAAAAATGCCGATGCAACCTACATGAGAGTTATGACTGCCATCTTCCATGACATGTTGCACCAAGAAATTGAGGTGTATGTGGATGATGTGATCATTAAATCTAGAACGCAAGAAGACCATGTGCGAGACTTGAGGAAGCTCTTTGAGCGTCTACACATGTATGATTTGAAACTGAACTCAGTTAAATGTGCATTCAGAGTTCTATCTGGGAAACTTTTGGGGTTTATAGTCAGTCGGAGAGGTATTGAATTAGATCTGATAAAGATAAAGTCTATTTGGGATTTACTACCTCCGAAAACCAAGAAAGAGGTCATGAGTCTACTAGGGAGGTTGAATTACATCAGTAGATTCATTGCCCAGCTTAGTACAACGTGTGAGCCCATATTTAAGTTGCTGAAGAAAGACGCAGCGATCAAATGGACAGATGAGTGTCAAGAAGCTTTTTGATAAAATCGAAGAAAATCTGTCAAATCCGCTAGTGTTGGTTCCGCCTGAGCCCGGGAGACCTTTGTTCTTGTACCTGACAGTCCTGGAAAATTCTTTCGGCTGTGTCGTCGGGCAACATGATGTGACCAGGAAGAGAGAGAAATCCATATATTACCTGAGCAAAAAGTTCACCAGTTATGAAGCCAAATATATGTTGTTGGAAAGAACTTGTTGAACCCTAACTTGGGTCACCAAGAAGCTCAGACATAATCTTTTAGCCTACACAACGTATCTCATAACAAGAATAGACCCTTTGAAGTAAATATTCCAAAAACCAATGCCCACGGGAAGGTTAGCAAAATGGTAAATCCTGCTCATTGAGTTCGACATTGTTTATGTCACCCGCACGACAATGAAAGCTCAAGCCTTGGCAGACCATCTAGCTGAGGACCGGTTGATGATGAATACCAACCCCTAAGTACTTACTTTTTAAATGAGGAAGTAAACTCGGTTGAGGTAATTCCAGAAGACACTAATGCTTGGAAAATGTTCATTGATGGAGCTGTAAATGCAAAAAGTGTTGGGATTGGAGCGATTCTAGTTTCGCCCACAGGTCAGCACTATCCGTCCATAGCCCGCCTTTGGTTCTTCTATACAAATAACACCATTGAGTATGAAGCCTGCATTATGGGAATGAATATGGCAGTTGATCTGGAGGTAGAGGAACTGTTAATCATGTGGGATTTTGACTTGATTATTCGACAAGCCCAAGGTGAATGGGAAACTCGTGACATCAAGCTTATCTCGTACAAGCAAAATGTGGAAGATCTTAGAAAATGGTTCAAGTCCATCGAGTTCAGGTACATTCCTCGATTCCACAATGACTTAGTTGACGCACTAGCTACCTTGGCCTCAATGTTGACGTACCCGGGAAATGTCCATATTGACCCGTTCAAAATCCAAATTCGAGAAAGTCGTGGTTATTGTAATTCAATTAAAATAGAACAAGATGTTCAACCATGGTATCATGATATCAAAAGGTTTTTGAAAACAAAGGAACATCCCGAGCAGGCTAATGGAGATCAAAAGAGAACTATCAGAAGGCTTGCCGGCAGTTTCTTTTTGAGCGGAGAAGTACTGTACAAGAGAACTCCCGATATGAATCATTTGAGGTGCGTCGACACCCGAGAAACTGAAAAGATCATGAACGAAGTGCATTCCATAGTATGCGGGCCTCACATGAATAGATATGTCCTCGCAAAGAAAATTCTCCAGGAAGAGGCAGGTTATTACTAGATGACCATGGAGAAGGATTGTTTCAGTTTCGTCCGAAAATGCCATCAATGCTACTAGGTACACGGTGACCTGATTCATGCACTGCCTTCAAAGTTACATCCTATGTCAGCGCCTTGGCCATTTGTTGCATGGGGCATGGATGTTATAGGGCCAATCGAGCCGAAAGCTTCAGATGGGCAGATTCATCCTGGTTGCCATTGATTATTTCACAAAGTGGGTCGAAGCAGTCACTTTCAAAGCCGTCATTAAGAAAGCAGTGGTGGACTTTGTGCATTCTAACTTTCCTAAAACTATCATTATCGATAATGCTACAAATCTGAACAGTCACTTGATGAGGGAGGTATGCGAACAATTTAAAATCATGCATCGCAATTCTACCCCTTACCGACCCAAAGCCAATGGTGTCATTGAAGCAGCAAACAAGAACATCAAGAAGATTCTCAGGAAGATGATTCAAAGCTCTAGGCAATGGCATGAAAAGCTGCCTTTTTCATTATTGGGATATCGCACAACTATGCGAACATCAGTTGGGGCTACTTCTTACTTATTGGTCTATGGCACTGAAGCTGTAATACCCGTAGAAGTTGAGACTCCCTCTCTTCGGATCATTGTTGAAGCAGAGAGCGAGGACGAGGAATGGGTCAAAACTCAGTTGGAACAGTTGACTATGATTGATGAAAAATGGATGGACGCAGTTTGCCACAGGAAATTTTACCAACAAAGAATGGCTTGTGCCTATAACAAGAAAGTGCGACACAGGAAATTCGAAGTGGGTCAACTCATCCTGAGACGTATTCTCCCGCATCATGAAGAAGCAAAAGGGAAATTTGCTCCAAACAGGAAAGGTCCGTACATTATAAGAAGAGTGTTTCCAAAGGGAGAACTATATTTGGGAGACATTGAAGGAAATAACCCCGAGACAACGTCAATACAGATGTGGTTAAGAAGTATTACATTTGACCCATTTGTCACAGTTTTTAACATGCTTTGATTGGGATGATGAAGGCTTTCATTCTCGCTACCCAAATACTACCCATACTTGCAACCCTTTTGAGTCGGTTCCCTCTTTCTTTGGTTACCCCCCTTGGAACATGGAATTTGCTACTAAAAAATAAAAGAAAAATGAAAAAAATAAAAGAAAATCAAAAATAAAAGTTTTTTGAACTATGTTCAACTTGATTCCGAAAGGATATGTAGGCAGCCTCTCTCTGCGGTTCAGTCACACCAAAATAAAAATCCAAATCCCCCCAAAATTGAAACTAGGGGCAGATGATATAATGGTTTGGCGAGGTTTTCGCCTAAAAGGTACCAAAGTTGTAATTCAGTCCAAATCTTTTTTACCCAAATTCTTTCAAGTCCTTCCGATCACTCGGTGAGAATGTTCAAGGACCGGAGAATACAACTACTGGATCTGACGCTATCAAAATGAGAGAAATAAAATAAGAGAGTTTTATTGGTGAAAACTCTCACGGGCACCGGTAGGCGATGATAAGCAGAGAAATCTAAAATGAGAGTCTTGTTAGTGAAAAATCGCAAATAGCACTATAAGGCGATGGTGAGAAGATAAATGAGAGAGGTCCTCTGGTGAAAACCCGCAAAGGGCGCCATTGATCAAAAAGAGGATCCTCACAGCCATCGGCGTCGGCATAGTCTTGGCAAGGTTTCCCTATTTTGAGGCATAAGTAGTGATGAAATTCTGAGAGTTGGACGGCTTACACAGATCATGCATCTGGTCTAAGAGGCATGTCATGTTCATTGAAGTCTGCATGCACTCCAGATAAGTCCTTCTTTCCTTTCCCCGAAAGGGATACCAATCGTCTAAATTCATTGTCCATTCCATTATTTGCTTTTCTTTGAATCCCTTTTGGTCTAACTCTGTTCCGAGACTAAGGCAAAGAAGAGATGGCAAGATTGATTTACAGGGCTTTTTTCTGATACAAGCTAATATTCAAGAAGGCACCCAACCTCGGTAGGGGCATCAAGTTGACTCCGACTGGCCATGGTAGCCGATGCTTCGAAATCAAAAACTCTTGAAAGAAGAAATTCAAAGTCAAAATAAAGTTGGAAAGTTTAAGTCCCATGTGACTAACCGTCATGGTAAAGGTTTGGAAAATCCAAAAGTTCTCCGAGGCCAGAAAGGAAATGGGTCTTCAAGAAAACAACCAATTGCAGTTGCAAGTATCATCAAAGGAGTCCGGCCGAGATCAAATGACTAAAACACTCAAGGCCGCAAAACCAACCACCGTTTCAAACTGAGAAATTATTCTTTGTTTGAAAAACAGGAAACATGTTCAATCCAAAGCAACCTTGCAAAAGCAGGTGCAACCAAAAGAAACTGCTTGGGGGGCTAAGATGGCTCTACAACAACAACCATTCCAAAAAGGAAGTTTTCTCCAAGTTCTCTCCCGCATTTTACTCATTCTCTTAAATAAAAGAAAAGGAAAAAAATTCAAAATCATGGTAGTATAGGGTCTCCAATCCCTAGCTGCATTTTCCAACATAAGGTCTCCACTCCCTAGTTGATTTTATTTCAGACATAGGGTCTCGACTCCCTAGTCTCTTTTCCAACATAGGGTATCCACTCCTTAGTTGATTTTATTTCATACATAAGGTCTTCACTCGCTAGTCTCTTTTCCAACATAGGGTCTCCACTCCCTAGTTGCTTTCATTTTTAGACATAGGGTCTCCACTCCCTAGTCTCTTTTTCCCTAGGTTCACCAATCCCGACCTTTTATTGCTTTCAATAATGAAGTAGTATAGAGTTTTGTTACCAATAACTCACGAAATTTTCCTAGTGCAAACTGGGGCAGAAAAATTCCATTCATTTACTTGTTTTGGTGACTGAGCAGGTTATACCTTGAGGTGCAGGATTCGAGATGACCAAAAAGAAGTCTCAATACAAAATAGAGAAAATAAAGGGAAAAGAAGTGAAATCAAAGTGCAGAAGCAAAGAAAAGGTATAGATTGCTCAAGACACGACCGAAGCCACAAGCTGTGCATGTCTCGTCTTGATTTGAAAAGCTGAAGAAGAATGAACTAGCACCTACAGCTAGCAAGCATCAAGAATCAGATCAGACTCTGCATGAAGAACCAGCTAAGACTCGCGGTCAAGCTTCAGAAGACTTATAGATAGGAATCTTGTAACTCGTAGCGGATAGGCTTAGTTAGTCTTTTCATTTTTGATTTTGGTGTAATAAGGAGCTCAGAAAGCAGTAACAGAAGTGAAATCACAAATTCTCGGTAGTGTCAGCTATCAAAACTTCTAGAACTACACTAACTTGATTCCCTTATAGCCAAGGATATGTAGGCAACCTCCGAAGCAAGGTTCAGTCAAACTTTTTTAAAGTGCTTCCCATGGAGTATCCAAATGGAAAAAATCGCTCGTAATTGGTCACTTTATCTTTGCCTGAAAACTCTTCATGTTTTTGAGCAAAGAAGGGCAGCTGTGAGCACGTAATTTTTGCCCGATGAAAATACTCCTACAAAATTCACAAAAAATATAAATCTTTCTAATTGTTTTAATGTTATAGAATTTTAGGAATTCCTTTTTAATTATTTGTTAGCATTTATTTGCATTTTTAGCATAGTTAGTAGCATTACCAATCATGAAAATAACAAAAAATATTCAATACATTAGTTGTTTTGGTTAATCAATTAGTCTTAGCTTAATTAATTAATAGATAAAGTAGTGTAAAGGGCTAATTTTGTAAGTTATGTTCTAAGGGTTATGTTAGTTGCTTGTGGCTAAAAATGAAAAAATAAAGAAGAGAAAAGAGTTGGGGTTATCAGTCAAAATCGAACTGGGCTAAGCTTGGAGGCCCAATGCACACAAATTTCGTCCAGCCCAATTCAAACCCAACTGGTCCAGTCCCACTTAAATCTAAACAACCCCGTTTCGCCTTAAGTTAATCCCATCCATTGATCTCCCACCATCCAATGGCTAGGAACTCCCTCCCCTTTTCCCCATTTAATTGTCCAAAAATCCCCCCCCCCCCCCCCCCNCCTCCCCCAAACCCTTACAACTCCCCTCATTTCCCCACTCTTCATCTCCCTCTAACCCTAAACCTAGCCACCCACCGCCGCTGGAAATCGCCCCACGGCGGTGGCCTGTCTCCAGTTCCACCCGAATTAGTACCACATACCCCCCACATTCCCCAAAATCTTAACCCCATGCCAATTTACCCAAAATCCCTACCAAACTCGGCCAATTTCAAATCTAAGATAGTAATTAAACCTAAACTTGACTTTTCTGGAAATTTCAAATGCGTCTCAAACTTAAGTGAGTCGATTTCTCTTGATACGAGCAATCGATCCATGTTAGTTTGGTTCATTTCAAAACTCGTCGTATCTTTGTCAAATGGCCACTGACCGGCCGAGCTTCGTCGAAAATGATTTTAATGGCTTTGTCTTTCTTTTAATAGGAATATTCTCTCCTCATTCTATCATATTTTCATTTTTGGTTGTTGCTTTTGTTTGTTTGTTAGTGTGGCATGTTATTTCATATGTTCCAATTCATTCGGTTTAGGGTTAATTGGAATAGCTTAGTTCATGAATTAACTATAGTCTTCCATCGGGTTTCGTAATTACTTGTTTACATATTTAGATTAAAAATTAATTGCATGATCAATAGTTCAATTACATGTTATTGCAGAAGTTGTTAGTTTAACCAATTTGAATTAATTAGATTTTAAAAGAGGCTATTTGTTAAATGGTTTGGTTTTTGCATTATTGTTCAGACTCGTGTGTTCCTTAGTGTGGCTATTTGCTGCAAATAGAAGTTAAAGGGGTCAAAAGGAATTTGGAAAATCAGGGAATCCGGGGTAATAATACAAAAAGTTGCTAGATGAGGGACTAAAGTGCAATAACATAAATGAATTATGTCAGATTTTGGGTAAAAGGTGAATTTTTAAAAGTTAAAAACAGTGAAAAATGAGAAAAAACTTCTGGAAAGGGACAACTGTCCAAATATGTTAGAAAAGATGCTGAATTTAGGTATAACTATCCATTTTCTGGTACAAAGGATGTCATTTCCCTGAATTTAAGGGAAAGCTGACAGATTCTTTAAATCCTCATCCCATTCCCCCATAAGGCTCTCATATAGTTTATATAAGAGAGGAATTCCCTACAGAAGTTGGACACGCATAAATTTTTCATTGAACACACTAATTGACTGCATTCTTTCAAAAATTTCATTCCACTCATCTTCATTTTTAGTAGAGAAACTTTTCGGGATTCCAGCTTTAGAATTTCAGAGAAAATATCAAAGAAAAGTTCCTCTTCATCTTTTTTGGGTTCTAAAGTTGGTTTTCTTTAGCTTCAATTGTTGTTGGTTCTTTATTCTTGCTGGTTTTCTACTACTGCTTTGTTTTTTATGTTACTCCTTCTCAACTTCAGAGACTTATTTTCTTTTGTTTGAGATTCTGCTTTTAGGTATGTAAACTTTCACTTGTCCTTTTCTATTTTGAATTAACGAAATGAAAACATGCTCTTCTTTATATTATATTCTGTGCTTGTTTATTTAAGATTAGCATGTTTGGTTGTTTAAGGTGGCTTAATCTTCAGCGTGCTGCGTAATACTTATTTTTGTGTATTCAGGTTGAGCTTTTGTAGGAGTCGTCTGTTTGGTATGAACATATTCAATGCTGATTTCTTTTGTTTTCTTTTCTTCTTGTTCTTGTTCTTGTTCTTCTTCTTCTTGTTTTGTTACTGATGATTCATGCTTGTAAGGTGATTCAAAAGGGTGATACACATGTGAGACTGATCACCAATTGTTCAGATTCTTTCAGAAGAAGCCTGGCTCTATAAGTTCTAACGAGTTTATAGTGAATAAACTCCACAGTTGTCACATGGAGTAGGAATATTAATCATAGGGATAAGTTCTATAGTTTTTGGATTCCAGTTGTTAAACCATAGCTGAGATTGATGTGAATTCTCAAATGTAATAAGATCTGAAGCTTGAGTTTGTCACTTGGTTTGAAGTAGCTTATCATCAAAATCAATCAATTTTTGTGACAATGTAAATTACCTTAATGTTCATTCCAAATTATGCACAACAGTTTTTGGTTTTTGCAATTCAAGCCCATTTAATTGGGCCTGGGGGTACAATGGCCGCATTAGCCTAGTTGATGAGTACCTAGGCCTCATCAAAGGAGCTCATTTAAGGCTTGGGCGCTATTAATCAAATTATTTCTGTTAGTAATTTTAATATTAGCCAACAACAATTCTGAACTTATGCTTTATTTGTTCATTCATTCTTTGTCAACTAATCTGTATGAATTTTGTAGTTAAGTCGTCCAACACCTATAATTGTTTCCTGAAGTTCTTAAAGGCAATTTAATTCACGTTATTAGCTTTCCTTAGCATAAAATTAGGCGCACATTTTCTATCGAGTAGTTTCCCTATAATTTGGCTGCGAGCAGGAGTGTTAACTCGTGAAGTTTCCTTATAAAATTTTTTATGCAAAGACTTTTCACAAATCTCAAACTATTCTAGGAAGATAACTAACTTATGAATATCGTAGAATTGCTTTAGGCACACATTTAAATTATTATCGTGATTGTGTACACGTTCGCGCGATATAATTATGATTTCCACAAATAAATCAAAGTACGCGTTCGCGCGACTTTGACCAAATAATCTCAAACAAACTTAGGAACTGAACAACCTTGAATGTGCTAGCATGCTTTTGGCGCGTTTTAACCTATTATCGTGATTATGTATACGTCCGAATAACATAATTATGATTTTTCCAAAATTAAAACGAGGTACGCGCTCGCGCGACTTTAGCCAAACAATCTTAACAATTGTAAAGTGTTATTAATTGTGTAGACGTACGCGTGACATGATTCTTGACACACCAAACAAGACGAATACATGTACGTGTGATTCATTTCAAAAGGCGGTAAAAGGTAAATATATATATAGGTTCTAAAACGAGTAATTAAACAATTTAATTAAGTCATGTATAATTAAAGTGACCGTGTTAAAACCACGAAATTCGGGGATGGGTTAACAAAATTCTTTATCCGGTCTTTTGTATCACACACTTTAAGACGGAGTCAAAATTTTCTTCGATTTGGGATTTAAAATAAATCGATGACTTGGGACACCATAATTATTCCAAGCGACGACTCTAAAATTAAATAAATAATCTCATTTCGATTAATGTCACTTTAATTGGAAAAACTTCCTATCCACTCGGAAAAAAAGAGGTGTGACACCAATGATCTTTTGAATATGGTGCACAAGATTAGTGTGAATTAATTGTCTCATCAAGGGGAGTTAATATACGTTGTACTCTTTTTCCTTTACATGGTTTCGTCCCACTGGGTTTTTCTTGCAAGATTTTTAACAAGGCAATCAAAAGGCGTATTGTTAGATATGTGTACTCTTTTTCCTTCACTAGAGTTTTTTTTCACCGGGTTTTATTTTAGTTAAGGTTTTAACGAGACACATTATTTGTTAAATAGACATTCAAGAGGGAGTGTTATAAATATAATTATATTTAAGGTAAATGTCCATATTTTAGAAATATTTTACGGTTTGTTACTTAAATAAAGGAGTTCTATTCCATTGTAATTTATCCCAAATTTAATCTCTTTACTTTTCCGTTAAATATTTTTCTTTCTTTTATTGTTTTATAACAATTTATATGTTAT
The DNA here is from genome assembly GCA_005239505.1 of Nicotiana paniculata. Taxonomy (NCBI): domain Eukaryota; kingdom Viridiplantae; phylum Streptophyta; class Magnoliopsida; order Solanales; family Solanaceae; genus Nicotiana; species Nicotiana paniculata. Next base: position 78,229 of record ML327378.1, read on the forward strand.
TTCTTAATTATTCGTGTAAAAAAGAGATTTGCTCAATACAGGCTCTCGTACCAGAGCATTTTGGCTCACGTACCAGAGCATTTTCAGGCACCCAAAATCCCTACCCTCTCAAACTCTCTCTCCCCCTTCCTCCTCCTCCACNCCCCCCCCACACACACACACAATACTGCACCATTGCTTCACCGATGACTCCAGCCACCATTGTCAGGGCACTAGAAGTTCCTCGTCCAAGCCAATTCCCTCGTTCACCGCCCCATTCCAGTTTGCGCTAGTACATGACAACTTTTGCCTTGTTAGTGCCCTAAAGTGCTAAATTCATGCTTGATCCTTGAAAATTGTTGAAGTTGCTGGTGTTATGGATTAACTATAATTGATACTGGAGACGGCAGTCCATTATCTTAGCCGGGCTGTTCTCAATGAAGTGCGATGCCTGCTACATGTTTGATTAAATGCCGCAGTGACGTTTGGCTTGTGGGTGAAGTCTGAGTAGCCTACTCGTGAGTTTTGATTGAAGTTGTGTGCAGTGTAAGAGTATTGGTGGGTCTTGCACATGGTCACCTTGCTTAGTCATATGTTAGTCTCGTGTTTGTGCTTCTAGAGTTGACGGCTTGTTTCCTAGTACTCTAAGTGCTGCTTTTCTCTCTGCTTATTCTTTTGAGACAACAGCTCAGAACATTTTATGTTGGTGCTGGATCTTAGTTTGTGATTTGTACCGTTGTCGCTCTCGTTTGAGCTCCTACCTTGGAAATATAGTGTTGTGAATGTGTCCTTCATACCTGACTGCCATTTCCTTGATACACACACACACACACACACACACACACACACACACATGTTTGATATGCTTAATTACATAAGTTAGGGGTGGCGCTTTTTGAATCAAGTAGGAAGCTTGTGGTAGTTTGTGTTACGGTTAAGTTATATTACCTGCCATTAAGTGTATCTTTTGCTGTTTTAGGTATTTTCACTGCTTGATACTGTTAAAATTGATTGGGTAGAAAGAGGTTGAATACTCTTCAATCTTATTTATCTAAACTTCTATGTGTAAATAATCATGTGCTATGGCTCCGCTGTCCGTGCAATGATGTTTACTATCCTTAAGTTGGTGCAAATGAATTTGTTAATATATGATAGAGCTGTGTTTGACTAGAAGAGTTAAGTCTGAGTACCTCTTGACAGAATTTTACTCCAGCTGATTTATGGTTGTTCGTGCTCTTATGTGCTTGATCTTGTGCTTTTCTGTGTAATAACTAGAGTAGTTTGGGACTCGAAAATCAATTACTGTCACATGTGCTCAAGTGTGTGATCTAAGCTTTTAGTTCCATGTATGCTAGTGTTTTCTCCATAATTTTCCTAAAGTATGCTCCCTTCTGGTTGGTTACTGGCCTTTTATAATTAGTTTGGAGCAGTTGTGTTACATAACTTTGTGGTGAGACTTGAAAGAGTAGTATGATACCTGATATGATCATATGTATGAACCAACTTTTGTGGGTTTTATGAATCATTGCAAAGGGTTGCGTGTATGGTAGTTTTCTGGAAAAAAGCTAACTATTTGGAATTGATTGCGCCAACCTGAAGTTGAAGTTGCCCGGAACTAGTCGCAGGCAACTAGATAGCTGAATTGTGCACTCTTCCATACTTCATATTAATGTCCTTGGTTAACTATGGTGCCTGATAACTGAACCTAATGGGAAAGTCATAGACCTGACTGCTATTGTATTCGTACAGCTGGGGCAACTATCTGAAGTTGTTTCTTTTGCAGGTACCTACTCATGGCTCCAAAAGCTAAGGCTCCAAAAGCGAAAGCCACTCAGGCTGAGCCTTCCACATCCTGAGCTTCTGCCAGAGACAAAGGCAAGACGAAACTTACTCCTGAACAAAAGGGGGCCAGTAGCCTCTGGGCCAAGAGACAGAAACCAGCAGCTCCTGCTCTTACATTTGTGGATGGTGCCGCCAAGAAATCCTTTAAGAAGTTAGCTGCAAAGAGGTACATCCTTTGCGGAGGGCTCCTGGGTGTTGAAAAATCCTGAATTTTTGTAGGTATTGTATTCGTACAGCCGGGGCAACTATCTGAAGTTGTTTCTTTTGCAGGTACCTATTCATGGCTCCGAAAGCGAAAGCCACTCAGGCTAAGCCTTCCACATCCTGAGCTTTTGCCTGAGACAAAGGCAAGACGAAACTTACTCCTGAACAGAAAGCGGCCAGCAGCCTCTGGGCCAAGAGACAGAAACCAGCAGCTCCTGCTCTTACATTTGTGGATGGTGCCGCCAAGAAATCCTTTAAGAAGTTAGCTGCAAAGAGGTACGTCCTTTGCGGAGTGCTCCTGGGGTGTTGAAAAATCTGAAGGATGATAGGAAATGGAGAGTTTTGCTTGAGGAGGCCAGCCAGGCAATCTGACTATGGTGCAGGAATTGGATGCCAACTGGTGCCCTCAATTCAGAGTGCCAGTAGTTTGGGGTGGTTGACCTCTCGGTTGCATCAGAGGATCTTAATGCCTTTCTAGGATTTCCAGATTGGACTGGATGGACTACGAATTGGAAAAGGAGCCCAGAGTATACTGACTTGCAACGAGTCTTATACGATAGGAATACCAAAGCAAGGTGGATCAAATCAGTAGACCAGACCACCACTCCATGCCTTATAAATACTTTTCCAAGGAGGCACACATATAGTTGCCCTTCGTTAGCAACCACTTATTCGGAATGCTCACAATACGAGGGTTAGCGGAGAGCGGGTGTTTTTGACGTATGGTATTACTGGCAGGGCTATAAATGTGGTTAGCATCATGCTCCGAGCTAAGAAAGAAAGGCAGCCTCAGTTATTCTATGCCAACACTTGACCAGGTATATGAGGCATTTCAGGGTTCTTCAGAAGAAGAGTGACCTGAAAGGCCTCATATACCTGGTCAAGGTGTTGGCATAGAATAACCGAGGCTGTTGTTCTTTCTTAGTGCAATACATCTCTCGGAGCATGATGCAAGCTTCATTTTGTAGCCCTGCCAGTCATAATAGCATATGTCAAAAACACCTGCTCTTGACATACTGGATAAGGCTGTTGCTAACGTAGGCCAACTACATCCGAGCCTCAATGAAAAAGTATTCATAAGGCATGAAGTGGTGGTCGTGGTCTACTGATTTGATCGACTTTCTTTGGTATAACATCGCATAAGACTTGTCGCAAGTATGTGTATAGTCTGGTGGTCCATCCAATCCAATGGGTAGGTGTGGTCTTCTTCCCAGATTAGAGTTTCTAAGTCACCTTGAATCCCTCAAGCTGGTTTCCTACAGCTATCCCGCTAAAATTTCTCACGGGTTCAATTTTCTCGAGAAACTAATGGATTGACTTTGTCAAAGTTTTGTCTATCTTGGACCCAAATCTCGACCACTGTAGAACCACCTAACTTGGAGATCTTAAAGTTATTCCTCAAAGCCTTTGAAGGGGATCACGTGAAAGTGAAAGATTCAGACTTTTCTGAACTTAAATATTTAAAATCTAAGCTAGCGTTTGGCCATAGATTTTCAAATTTGTTTTGAAAAATCTGATTTGGGTGAAGTTTGGTTTGAGGATGAAAATGTGTTTGGACATACGTTTTCAAAACATATTTCCCAACTTTATTTTGGAAAAACATGTATAAAATTCTCAAGTTTTGGGATTTTGGCCCAAAATCAGCAATTGAGGTGATTTTGGAATTTGAAGTTTGGAATTTGGGATTTTGCCAAAATGTGGCCAAAATTTATGTCCAAACATGAGTTTACCAAATAAATCCCAAATTTATTTTGGCAAAACTCATGGCCAAACGGGTCCAACAATCTCATCATCGCACATTGGTTTGTCTCGTTGATACGACAAACCAATGAAAGATTTGGCTTTAACTAAATGAAAGGGACCTAATGAAATCCCTTCTCATTTCGGTGATGCGACACCTCTAACACGCATGTAAGTAAACTGGTGCAGCTAATCTGCTGCCAAGTTAACCAAGGAAATTCAACGAATGCAACATGAAGATATGGAAAACCATGTGTCCGCAGTTACTATACAGCCTCCAGATTGGGCTATAAGATCTTTTACTTTGACTCTTATTTGGTATGTTCATGTAATATACTTTCCCGCATTCATTTTCCTCTTTTTTTTTTTTTTTTAGTATCAGATTTGTCAGTATTGTACTTAAATCTTTCAAACTGAGATGTGAAGATTAAATGGAATTTTTATGATGGTTCGATTCCCTTTCTTGCTCATAATATTGGAAGCTGTGCACTCAGGTTTTGAGGTTTTTGATATACATTCAATATTTTCTTGTGAAATTTTCTGGTGAGGCAGAAATTTCCTTTCTTTTATGTACATTTCATTCAAGCTTGCAAGTTGAAAATGGAGGATCTGAGATAAGTGGATAATCTGCTGAAGGATTTTCAACAATAAATTGGTAGAAATAAACAATTTAATTTTGATAAAACCTGTAATGGCTTTATTAGCTAGAGCTCACATATTTACACATCTCCCTCCCTCCAAATAATAAAAAGCAAGAAAAGGTAAAATAAAACTCTTTGTTTCTAACTGTTGCACTATTAGTTGCGGGGCGATAGTGTTTGTTTCTTGGGCATATAAAAGGATGCCAATTTCCTCCAATATAAAAGGAACTTTATTGTTTTTTCCCCCGCGTTTTGCAGTTTTTCCTTTTTTCATACTTGCATTAAAGACTCGACTCTTGTGAGAAATGAAACTTTTTATCGCGACTAAAGTTGCAACAGAAAGTAAAAAAGTTACCCAAAAAAGACTTTTGTGGCAACTTGAGGGTCGCCGAGAATAGTCCCATTGTTGATACTTATTCATAGTGACCCCTGAAAGTCATCACTAAAAGACTTTTCACTATTTGGACCGATAATGGTAAATTTGAAAAAAATATTTGTTTTTCCTAAAATGTCAAATATTTCGAAGCGAACTGTTAGTCCTGTAAATTGTCCCGATTTGCAATCTCGACCATCTACTAAGTTCATAGAGAACCCGATTCTCTATCAGTTCCCACCGTAAGAACCAGACTGTAAAACCAAAAAGTGTAGGAAACTAGGTTCTCTATTTGTTCCCACAGATAATAAGTAGTAAATACAGAATACAGAGGAGTTTTACGTGGAAAACTCTCAGCTCAACGGGATTAAAAATCACGACCTACCCTTGTAGGATTTCAACTTCACTACTGAGCAATCTTTAGATTACAACCTATTGTAACCTAGGAATTAACCTCTTAATCCCTCACTAACTTGTAACTACACTATTACAAGCCACTTTGTAATAACTCTATTACAAAGGCTTTACAAATGACTAACTCTAGCCAAGACACAAACACAAGGGTTTATGATTTACGAAGAGTTTCCTACACAATGCTTCTAACTAAGCTAAGTAGGAATTACAAGTGAAGAACAAAATAACAAAGACTCAACAAACCTAAGGACTTAAGATATCTTCAATCTTTGGATCTGGTCCTTGAGGTTGCAGTAGCTTTGTTCTTGAGAGATGTGGTGGCTAGCAGTTGAGAGAGTATTTTCTTTTTGTTTTCAAGTGTTCAAGCGATTGTTTTACTTTCCTTGATGTTAATAATACATGTGTGACATCACTTATAATGATGTAAGCAAGGTAGGTAAAAAGCTTTCCATAGAAAGTTGATTGTTGCACTGTTCATGTACTTTAGCGTGTGCAGGCAGCAACTTTCCAGCTGGAGAGTTGACTTCGTACATCAGCAACTTTTCAGTTGGAGAGTTGGCTTCGCACAGTCTCCTCGGGAACTGGTAGGAACCTGTTCCCTCAGTTGTTCCTTCAACTCTAAAGAGTTGAGCCATATCCCAAACTGGATCCCAACCTGAAACCTTGTGATCTTAAGGTCTTGAGAATGTTTAAAACTGTAGAGTTGGCTATACGATGACCAGGGGAACTGATCCATATATGTTCCATCTGTTGTTCCCTTATCTGATTTCGTTGAGAATTGAACTAGACATCTGACTGGTTACTCTGAACGCAAGAGAACTAATTGTACCAAGTTCCTTATCTGGTTCTCTCATGAAGTTTGTCAAATCATCAAAACAGAAGACGCATAACTTAACAATTTTCACCTTTTTGATGATGACAAATTTAGAATTGATATTCCCCCTGAGAACCAGATCTCCACATTGTTCCCCCTGCGAATCAACCATATTTCCCATGAGAACCCGACCAAAGGAACTGATCACAACTGGTTTTTAAAGATTGTTTGGCAAGTCACCAAACACAAAATAACATAACTTATCAATTTCCCCCTTTTTGATGATGACAAATCCAAAATTAATGTTCCCCCTGAGAACCAGATTCCTCACATGTTTCCCTGTGGATTAGACCTATAATCAACATGTTATCAACAACGTTCAACGTTCCCCCTTCGAAGCAGAGCTATCTTTCATGCACAACACAACATACCAATTCGATTATGTTCCTCCCCCATATTGAAACCTATATAACTTCCCCCTTTTGGCATCATTGAAAAGAATAACAAAAGAAGCATAGCCAAAAAGAAGTTCAGTAACATTAACTCATGCTACTTGGTCAACACAACATAAACAATAACAAGAACAACAAGTGAATGTCATTGCACAAAATAGAGTGATTGCCCATAGTAGAGTAATTATAATAAAAGCACAGTAGTTTCAACAATATATAATATGACAATTTAAACAACTAAAGTACAAATATCATCAAATATAGGGATCAAAAGAAGATATGAATTCAAGGGAATATGGAAGGAGTGAAAGACATGGATCACTAGGCAGGAGAAAAAGTAAGGGGATAAGGCCTTGATGAGCTTGTCCATTCGTTTATTCACAATCCTTTGATCAATGATCATCTGCTCTCTTAGGTCCTCCGCCTATTTCCTCAATCTTTCATTCTCACCCTTCAACTTAGCATTCTATTCTGCCAAGGGTCCACAGGGACCTACCTATCCGAGCAGGCTAAACCATCAACCAGACCACCAAGAATCTCCTAAAGCTTCTCCTCAGCAAGAACAAACTCAGTTCCATGCACATATAGCATCAGAGTATCACATACAACATAGAAGTTTTTACTTCTTCTTCATAAACGTTGGGACTTGGAGGAACAAAGGGTGAGTAAAAAGGGATTCAAACCAGATCAAATACAAGAAACTCACATGCCTTCTCATCCTTTCTTTCTCAAATGGAGCCCAAGAATATCAAGGAAGCATTGAAAAAATGCTAACTGGATAGCTTCTATGCAAGAAGAATTCCATCAGTTGAGAGGAATCAACTGTGGCACCTGGTTCCTAGGCCTTCAGACAGAACAATGATAGGAACCTGGCCCAAAAGACTCTCACTTGAATGCTGCTAAGGGAATTTTGAGAGCATATCTGGAACGACACATTTTCTCGGGTCATGCCTGATCTCATGGGGTGCAAAGAAACAAACTGTGTGGCTCTTTCTACTGTTGAAGCTGAATCCGTGGTTGCTGCTTCTTGTTGTGCTCAACTACTACATATCAAGCAACATCTTGAAGACTTTGATGTATTTACAGATTGAACCCGGTACAACACAAGAGGACAAAGCATATTGATGTGCGACATCGCTTTTTGAGGGATAATGTTGAAAAGTTTATGATTTGTATGAAGTTCTGGAAGACGGAGGACCAGGTAGCAGACATCTTCACCAAGTCGCTAAGCAGTGAACACTTTGAAGGAAATCGTCTTGAGTTGGGGTTGATCAAGTTTAACTAAGGACCTGGTCCCTTGATGATTGGCTATGTTAAGAAGGAAAGGTACAATGCTAAAAAGTGTTTTTTGGCGACATCTAACTCAAATATATACTATTACCGGTATACATACATGGCAGTTTAAGGACAAAACAAGTAAGAGTGACAATTCCCTTCTAGGAGTTTTTGCTCAAATTTTCAAAAACCGTCAAGGAACTTGGTTCCTGTGACTCGGGTTAGTAGTCTCTTCAATACTTATATGCCTTTTTAAAATTCTGAAACGTAATGTCATTAATTTATTCCCATCTCTCTCCAAATTTTAGAAGTCCAAAATGTTAAACCTTTTCTGAACTGACCTCTTGTCCCAAAAACCATTTCCTTCTCTCACACCCAACCAAAACCGTTTCTTTTGTTCAACACTAAATCAACCTTATCTAAAAAAGAATCCTTCTCTCAAAATATGCCACAGGTGAACCCAACTCTGTCACCTCCCAAAATCCTAACTCCATGTAAATCGAAACCCAAGAAGTCTTTGGTAGATTTTGATGGGACTTTAACTGAAAAAGAACGAGATAGATCTAATACTCTAGAGAGTGAGGCTGAAATTGTTGATGGCTTTGTAGAAGCCTTGAAGTATGGAGGACTCGATGAATGTGCTGAAAAAGGGAAATTGAATGACGTACCTGGTGCCTCAAACCCTTCTCAGGATTTTAATTCTAATGATGATCTTTTTTTCTTTTTTGAGTTCTGTGTTTAAATGAACTTCAGATCCAGTGAAAAGGATTGATGAAAAGTAGGCTGATTGATGTAACTTGCTGATGTGGTGATTGTGGAAGACAGAATGAAGTGGAAAAATCTTCACTTGTGAAAAAAAAATTTGAGAAAAGAAAGTTGGTGAGAAAGATGCAGTAGATGATAAGGGTGAACAGATTGAGAAGAAGAAGAGGGAGACATGGCCGCTCAGGGAAATAAAGGGTAGTGTGAGTGAGGAACCTGATTCCTTACATAAGATAAAGGTTGACTTATCGGGTTTGAAGAGGTAGAAGACTCTGAAGTCTCAGAACGTGTTGTTAGGCAGAGTGTTGACTTTGATATTGCTGAAAAATGGAGGAACTTCTTGACATTGTTGATTTCCAAAAAAAAGAAATCACCTCTTTGTTTATCCAAGTCCAACCGTTTATAAAGAAGAAGTAAAAACTTCTATGTTGTATGTGATACTCTGATGCTATATGTGCATGGAACGGAGTTTGTTCTTGCCGAGGAGAAGCTTGGGGAGATTCTTGGTGGTCTGGTTGATGGTTTATCCTGCTCAGATAGGTAGAGAACCAGGTCCTCGTGGACCCTTGGCAAGATAGAATGCTAAGTTGAAGGGTGAGAATGAAAGATTGAGGAAATAGGTGGAGGACATAAGAGAACAGATGATCATTGATCAAAGGATTTTGAATAAACGAATGGACAAGCTCATCAAGGCCTTAGCCCCTTACTTTTCCTCCTGCTCGGTGATCCATGTCTTTCACTCCTTCCAAATTCCCTTGAATTCCTATCTTCTTTTGATCCTTATATTTGATGACATTTGTACTTTAGTTTTTTAAATTGTCATATTATGTATCGTTGAAACTACTGTCTACTATGGGCAATCACTCTATTTTGTGCAATGACATTCACTTGTTGTTCTTGTTATTGTTTATGTTTTTTTGCCCAAGTGGCATGAGTTAATGTTACTGAACTTCATTTTGTCTATGCTTCTTCTGTTAATCTTTTCAATGATTCCAAAAGGGGGAAGTGATATAGGTGTCAACATGGGGGAGGAACAGAATCGAATTGATATGTTGTGTTGTGCATGAAAGATAGGTCTGCTTCGAAGGGGGAACATTGAACGTTGATGATAACATGTTGATTATAAGTCTGATCCGCAGGGAAACATGTGAGGAATCTGGTTCTCAGCGGGAACATTAATTTTGGGTTTTTCATCATCAAAAGGGGGGAAATTGATAAGTTATGTTATTTTGCGTTTTGATGATTTGCCAAACAATCTTGAAGAACCAGTTGTGATCAGTTCCTTTGGTCGGGTTCTCATGGGGAATATGGCTGATTCGCAGGGGGAACAATGTGGAGATCTGGTTCTCAGGGGGAATATCAATTCTTAAATTATCGTCATCAAAAATGGGGAAATTTTTAAGTTATATGTCTTATGTTTTGATGATTTGACAAACTTCATGAGAGAACCAGATAAAGAACCTGGTACAATTAGTTCTCTTGCGTTCAGAGTAACCAGTCAAATGTCTGGTTCAACTCTCAACGAAATTAGATAAGGGAACAACGATGGAACAGATATGGATCAATTCCCCTGGTCATCGTATAGTCAACTCTACAGCTTTAGACATTCTCAAGACCTTAAGATCACAAGGTTTCAGGTTGGGATCCAGTTTGGGATATGGCTCAACTCTTCAGATTCAAAGGAACAGCTGAGGGAACAGGTTCCTACCAGTTCCCGAGGTGACTATACGAAGTCAACTCTCCAGCTTGAAAGTTGCTGCCTGCACACGCTACAGTACCGGAATAATGCAAGAGTCAACTTTCTATGGAAATATTTTTACCTACCTTGCTTACATCATTGTAAGTGATGTCACACATGTATTATTAACATCAAATAAGGTAAAACAAACACTTGAAAACAAAAAGAAAATACTCTGTCAAGTGCTAGCCACCACATCTCTCAAGAACAAAGCTACTGCAACCTCAAGGACCAGATCCAAAGATTGAAGATATCTTAAGTCCTTAGGTTTGTTGAGTCTTTGTTATTTTGTTCTTCACTTGTAATTTCTACTTAGCTTAGTTAGAAGCATTGTGTAGGAAACCCTTTGTAAATCATAAACCCTTGTGTTTGTGTCTTGGCTAGAGTTAGTCATGTTGTAAAGTCTTTGTAATAGAGTTATTACAAAGTGTCTTGTAATAGTGTAGTTAAAAATTAGTGAGGGACTGAGAGGTTAATTCCTAGGTTACAATAGGTTGTAATCTAAAGATTGCTCAGTAGTGAAGTTGAAATCGTACAAGGGTAGGTCGTCGTTTTTAATCCCGTTGAGCTGGGAGTTTTCCACGTAAAACTACTCTGTGTTCTTTATTTATTGCCGATTTTCTGTGGGAACAAATAGAGAACCTGGTTTCCTATACTGTTTGGTTTTACATTCTGTTGGTTACGTTGGGAACTGATAGAGAACCGGGTTCTCTATACAATTTTGTGGACGCTTAGTGTAACGACCTGACCGGTCGTTTTGCGTTACCGGACCCCGTTCCCCTAAATGAAACTTCACATAACAGCTTTTTTTTATGATTTATGACTTGCGAGGACTGGTGGTCCGGTATTCGTAGGTGTTTAGAGTGCTACGGGAACAATTGGTTCCTTAAGGTTGGCCTTTAAGACCAAGTTTGACTTCGATCAACATTTTGGGTAAACAACCTCAAAATCGAGTTTCATCAATTTCGGTAGCTTCGTGTGATGATTTTGGACCTAGGCATATGTTCGGAATGGGTTTCTAATGACCCAGGAGCGTTTCGGCGCCCAATATTGAAATAAGAAGTTCCTTAAGTTCCTATTGTGGTTTCGGACGTGTTTTTGTGTTAGAGGTCCGAACGGAATTCCGAGGCTGAGAATAGTTCCGTTATGTCATTTATGACTTGCCTGCAAAATTTGGTGTCATTTCGAGTAGTATAGGTCGGTTCGGCGCGTTGTTAGCGAAGTCTAGAAAACTTAAAGTTCCTAAGTTGGGTTCTTGGGTTTTTGAGGTGTGATTTTGAGTTTTAGCGTTGTTTTGGGTGTTCCGAAGGCTCGAGCAAGTCCGTAGTATGATTTGGGACTTGTTGGTATATTTGGACGGGGGCTCGGGTGGGCCCAGATGCCTCCCGGACACCACACAAGGCCAAAAACCAGCTGAAATAGCTGCTGGTGCACCTGTTCTGGTGTTACCGCAGGTGCGGTTGACCAGTCGCAGGTGCGACCCCCAGTGGACTGGCTAATTCTTGCAGGTACGGACAAAGTTCCGCAGGAGCGGAGCCGCAGGTGCAGTCTCCACTCCGCAGGTGCGGGCCCAGGCCCCCCAGTCCATTTCCGCAGGTGCAGTCCTCGAGCTGCAAGTGCGAAAACACTGTTCAGACAGTGTGTTTTTATACACGGGTTTAATTCATTATTTTTCATCTTCTTCTTCTTCCTTGGGGAGATTTCCACCATTTTTGAGGGGAAAACGACCTGGTTATTGAAGTAAGAAAAATCTACTCTAACATTAACTTCATGCATGGATTACTAGCTTAATTAACTACCTAAATTAGTGAAAAATAAAGAATTGGGTAGTAACCTAGAGCTTTCAATAATTTTAGAATTTACCCGTGAATTTGCTATGAAATCAAGTAAAATTCGTATATTAATGATCCTTAGGCTTTGGGAGAGTGTTTCCTTCGAGAATTATTGGAATCCAAGCATGCGGGCCCGGGGTTGGATTTTGGGAATTCTTCAAGAATGTTGAATTATTGAATAAATAGGATAATTACCCTACTTTGAGCATGCATTGATATCATTATACCATATTTGGCTAGTTGCGAGTCCTCGAGTGTAGAGTTGTGGAGATTGCTCGCAGGATCGAGGGTTATCGGTTGAGGAGCAGGGAGCAGGGTTAGCAGGATAAGAGGGCTAGGTTCTCAAGAGATTTCAGGGATGCCCCAGCTAGGAGCAGAGGTCACTTTGAGGGTGGTCAGCCCAGCAGGCCTTCTTATTCAGCACCTCCACCACCTCCCCAAGGTGTCCCAGTTAAGGCCCAGTTCAGTGCCACGCCAGAGCGCTCCTACCGTCTTCCAGCTATTCAGAGTTCTCCTAGTGGTTACTCCAGTCGCCAGAGATCCTCCAGTTCCTATTTCAGTGCTATGACTGAGGATTCACATCGCTCTCTGGCCATTCAGGATTATTTTTCTTCGAGACAGCAAGATATGTCACTTGTGAGATGTTACGAGTGCGGGGATTTGGGCCATGTGAGGAGGGCTTGTCCCAGGTTTCGGGGCAAGACAGTGCAACAGGATTATCAGCCTATGAGTTCAGCACCAGCAGTCCGACCACCTAGAGGTGGAGGACAGGTCGGCAGGGGTCGTCCTAGAGGTGGAGGCCAATCAGGGGGAGGTCAGGCAGCTCATGTTCACTCTGGTGGAGCCCAGTCTTTCGGTACTCCATCCAGATTCTATGTTATTCCGGCCAGATCAGATGCAGTGGCCTCAGACGCCGTCATCACAAGTATTATCTCAGTATGTGGTAGAGAGGCTTCAATATTGTTTGATCCAGGATCCACTTATTCATATGTTTCATCCCTATTTTCTCCTTTTCTGGATGTTTCTCATGAGTCCTTGGGATCTCCTATGTATGTGTCCACTCCTGTGGGCGATTTTGTGGTGGTAGACCGGGTGTATCGTCTTGTGTGATCACCTTCTGTAGGTTCGAGACCAGAGCCGACCTTTTATTGCTCGACATGGTTGATTTTGAGGTTATTCTAGGCATGGATTGGCTATCTCCTTATCATGCCGTGCTTGATAGCCATGCCAAGTCAGTTACTTTAGCCATGATCGAGTCGCCTAGGCTGGGGTGGAGGGGTTCTTCAGTTAGTGCAGCCAGCCGGGTTATTTCATTCTTGAAGGCTCGACATATGGTCGAGAAGGGTTGTCTAGCCTATTTTGCTTACGTGCGGGACACCGCCGCCGAGTCTCCGATGATTGATTCAGTGCCAGTGGTTCGAGAGTTTGCGGATGTTTTTCCTTCGGATCTTCCGGGCATGCCTCCGGACCGTGATATTGATTTCTGCATTGATTTAGCTCTAGACACCCAGCCTATATCTATTCCTCCGTACCGTATGGCTCCGAAAGAGTTGAAGGAGAAGCTTGAGAAGTTGTTAGCTAAGGGGTTCATCAGACCGAGTGTATCGCCGTGGGGTGCTCCAGTTTTATTTGTGAAAAATAAGGATGGGTCGATGCGGATGTGTATTGATTACCGCCAGTTGAACAAGGTTACCATTAAGAAAAATTATCCCTTGTCGCGCATCGATGATTTGTTTGACCAGTTTCAGGGTGCTCGTGTGTTTTCTAAGATTGATTTGCGATCGGGGTATCATCAGTTGAGGATTCGGGCTTCCGATGTTCCGAAGACTGCTTTTCGTACGAGATATGGCCATTATGAGTTCCTGGTGATATCCTTTGGCTTGACTAATGCCCCAGCAACATTCATGGACTTGANCTTGCGAGAACAGAAGCTATATGCTATGTTCTCTAAGTGTGACTTTTGGCTGGATTCCGTGGCATTTTTGGGGCATGTGGTATCCGGAGAGGGTATTAAGGTTGATCCTCAGAAGATCGAGGCAATTCAGAGTTGGTCGCGTCCTGCTTCAGCTACTGATATCAGGAGCTTTTTGGGCCTAGCAGGCTATTATCGCCGATTTGTGGAGGGTTTCTCTTCTATTGCAGCTCCATTGACTAGATTGACTCAGAAGAATTCCCCGTTTCGATGGTCTGACGAGTGTGACATGAGCTTTTAGAAGCTCAATACAGCATTGACCTCAGCGCCAGTTCTAGTATTGCCTTCCGGTTCTGGGATGTACACAATATATTGCGATGCTTCACGCATTGGCTTGGGGTGTGTGTTGATGCAGGATGGGAGAGTTATTGCTTATGCCTCACCAGCTGAAGGTTCATGAGAAGAATTACCCGGTGCACAATTTGGAGTTGGCGGCGATTATTCACGCTCTTAAGATTTGGAGGCACTACTTGTATGGAGTGTCGTGTGAGGTTTATACAGACCACCGTAGCTCGCAACACTTGTTCAAGCAGAATGATCTTAATTTGAGGCAGCGCAGATGGCTTGAGTTGTTGAAAGATTATGATATCACTATTCTTTATCACCCGGGCAAGGCAGATGTGGTAGCGGATGCTTTAAGTAGGAAGGCGGAGAGTATGGGTAGCTTGGCTTATATTGTAGCAGAAGAGAGACCTCTATCCTTGGACATTCAGACCTTGGCCAATCGCCTAGTGAGGTTAGACCTTTCAGATCCTCGTCGAGTTTTAGCACATATGGTTGCTCAGTCTTCGTTATTGGGGGAGGTTAAGGCCCGGTAGTTCTATGATCCGTGCTTAGCAGAGCTTCGGGAGATAGTGGTTCAGGGTAGGGCCAAAGAGTCTACTATTAGAGAGGATGGTGTTCAGAGGCTTCAGGGCCGCTTATGTGTTCCTAATGTTGATGGCCTGAGGGAGAGGATTCTAGAGGAGGCACACAGTTCTCGGTATTATATTCATCCTGGTGCTGCGAAGATGTATCATGACTTGAAGCAGCATTACCAGTGGAGTCGGATGAAGAAGGACATTGTGGAGTATGTGACTAGGTGTCTTAATTGCCAGCAGGTGAAGTATGAGCACCAGAGGCCAGGGGGCCTAGTTCAGCAGATGTCCATTCCTGAGTGAAAATGGGAGCGCATCGCTATGGACTTCGTGGTTGGGTGGCCTCGGACTTTGCGGAAGGTTGATGCGGTTTGGGTCATTGTGGATAGATTGACCAAATCGGCGCATTTCATTCCAGTAGTTGCTACATATACTTCTGAGAGGTTGGCCCAGATTTACATTCGGGAGATAGTCCGGTTGCGTGGTGTTCCGGTGTCCATTGTATCAGATCGAGGTCCTCAGTTCACCTCGCACTTCTAGAGAGCATTGCATAGTGATAAGGGCACCCGGATAGACCAAGCACAGCATTTCACCCTCAGACTGATGGTCAGTCAGAGCATACAGTTCAGATATTGGAGGACATGCTCAGGGAATGTGTGGTTGACTTCGGAGGTCAGTGGAACCAGTTCTTGCCTTTGGCGAGTTTGCTTACAATAATAGTTATCAGTCCAGCATTGTGATGGCTCCATTTGACGCTTTGTATGGTCGGCGATGTCGTTCTCCTATCGGGTGGTTTGAGCCTGGCGTGGCTAAGTTATATGGCACCAACCTGGTGAGGAATGCCTTGGAGAAAGTGAAGTTGATTCAGGAGAGGCTTCGTACATGCTCAGGGCATGTGTGGTTGACTTCGGAGGTCAGTGGAACCAGTTCTTGCCTTTGGCGAGTTTGCTTACAATAATAGTTATCAGTCCAGCATTGTGATGGCTCCATTTGACGCTTTGTATGGTCGGCGATGTCATTCTCCTATCGGGTGGTTTGAGCCTGGCGTGGCTAAGTTATATGGCACCAACCTGGTGAGGAATGCCTTGGAGAAAGTGAAGTTGATTCAGGAGAGGCTTCGTACAGCACAGTCCAGACAAAAGAGTTACGCGGATCAGAGGGCGCGTGATGTATCATTTATGGAGGGAGAAAGGGTCCTATTGAAAGTCTCGCCTATGAAGGGTATTATGAGGTTTGGGAAGAAGTTCAAGCTGAGCCCGAGGTTTATAGGTCCCTTCGAGGTGTTGAGGCGAGTTGGGGAGGTTGCTTATGAGTTGGCCTTGCCTCCCAGTTTATCAGGAGTTCATCCAGTTTTTCATGTATCCATGCTCCGGAGGTACCACAACGACTTCTCTCATGTGGTTGATTTCAGCACTATTCAGTTGGATGAGAGGTTGAGCTACGAGGAATAGCTAATTGCTATTATTGATAGACAAGACCGCCAGTTGAGGTCCAAGAGAGTTTCTACCGTAAAGGTCCAGTGGAAGGGCTATCAAGTTGAGGAGGCGACCTGGGAGTCTGAGGAGGACATGCAGAGCAGATAACCACACATATTCAGCACTTCAGGTATGATTCTAGACCCGTTCGAGGACGAACGTTTGTTTAAGAGGTGGAGAATGTAATGACCCGACCGGTCATTTTGCGTTATCGGATCCTTTTCCCCTAAATGAAACTTCCCATAGCGGTTTTTTTTATGATTTATGACTTGTGAGGACTGGTGGTCCGGGATTCGGAGGTGTTTAGAGTGCTATGGGAACAATTGGTTCCTTAAGGTTGGCCTTTAAGGCCAAGTTTGACTTCGGTCAATATTTTGGGTAAACGACCTCGGAATCAAGTTTCGTCGGTTCTGGTAGCTTCATGTGATGCTTTTGGACCTGGGCGTATGTTCGGAATGGGTTTCTGATGACCCGGGAGCGTTTCGGCGCCCAATATTGAAATAAGAAGTTCCTTAAGTTCCTATTGTGGTTTCAGACGTGTTTTTGTGTTATCAAGGTCCGAACAGAATTTTGAGCTAGGAATAGTTCTGTTATGTCATTTATGACTTGCCTGCAAAATTTGGTGTCATTCCGAGTAGTATAGATCGGTTTGGCGCGTTGTTAGCGAAGTCTAGAAAACATAAAGTTACTAAGTTTGGTTCTTGGGGTTTTGAGATGTGATTTTAAGTTTTAGCGTTGTTTTGGGTGTTCTGAAAGCTCGAGCGAGTTCGTATTATGATTTGGGACTTGTTGGTATATTTGGGCGGAGGCTCGAGTTTGCCCAGGGGCCTCCCGGACACCACACGAGGCCAAAAACCAGTTGAAATAGTTGCTGGTGCACCTTTTCTGGTGTGACCGCAAGTGCGATTGACCAGTAGCAGGTGCGGGACCGCTCCTGCGGTCCCAGCCTCGCAGGTGCGACCCTTAGTGGTCTGGTCAATTCTCGCAGGTGCGGACAAAGTTCCGCCGGTGCGGTCTCCACTCCGCAGGTGCGGGCCCAGGCTCCCCAGTCCATTTCCGCAGGTGCAAGCCTTTGCTCGTAGGTGCGAGACCGCAGGTGTGGTCCTCGAGCCGCAGGTGCGAAAACACTGTTCAGACAATGTGTTTTTATACACGAGTTTAATTCATTATTTCTCATCTTCTTCTTCTTCCTTGGGGTGATTTATACCATTTTTGAGGGGCAAACGACCTGGTTATTGAAGGTAAGAAAATCTACTCTAATATTAGCTTCATGCATGGATTACTAGATTAATTAACTACCTAAATTAGTGAAAAATCAAGAATTTGGTAGTAACCTAGAGCTTTTGATAATTTGAGAATTTACCCGTGAATTTGCTATGAAATCAAGTAAAAATCGTATATTAATGATCCTTAGGCTTTGGGAGAGTGTTTCCTTCGAGAATTATTGGTATCCGAGTGTGCGGGTCCGGGGTTGGATTTTGGGAATTCTTCAAGAATGTTGAATTATTGAATAAATAGGATAATTACCCTACTTTGAGCATGAATTGATATCATTGTACCATATTTGACTAGTTGCGAGTCCTCGGGTGTAGAGTTCGGAGTTCGGGCGCATCTGATCCGAGACTAAATTGCATAGTTTAACATGTGATATACCTTACATTTTATGATCATTAATGATAAATTACACTTGTTATGTGCTTAATGGAGTTTATTTCATGTCTAGGTGAATTGGAAATGGAAACGGAGCTAAAGGGATGCAAATACATCAAAAATACGCAAAAGGAGATGCCCGAGCGATAGCCGGGCGTTTGCCCCATGAAGCCTGGCCCCCCCTGGTGTTAGGGGGGCGTTTACCCCATAAAG